>WHVE01000096.1:0-263513 GCA_015178995.1 Trichophaea hybrida
TTTTACCAAATACAGCAGCATCCTTCGGAACAGCCTGGAAATGTCTATGCACTCAACTTAGGACTCCTCTTTTCCATCCACTATTTCCAGCGGAGTAGGTTTGTGTCTTTGATTCGCAAAACGATTCTTTGCGGCTTTCTCTTATCTGGATCTCGGTTGATCGTTGTGAATGCATAGATGATTTGATTGCTTAACTCTATAGGTCCATGGACTGATAATCTCTGTGATTTCATATGGTCCAATATGTTTCCAGGCCAGTCTCTTACCTGGTCGGTCTGTTGATAGGTCTCTGGTGTGCATCCCTGCTTGGTTTTCAATTCGAAACTCTGTTCTGACTCTTTGGAATATGTTGACCTGGTGAGACTGTACAGCATGGTCCCTTTTCATCTCAGCTCTGAATTCGCTGAAAAGTTGCTCCATCTGGTGGACCATCTGCTGGGGGTTTACCTCACCAATATCGTTGCAGTCTTCAATTGGATGTTGGCCGAAAGTTATTCCCATGTGAAAGCCATAGTTGCAAAATAGAATGGATGTAGTTGACTGGAAACGTGTCCTCTATTCTCAGGTGGCCACGCTCTATGTATATACAGTGTTGAGCCGCACATGTAACTTGGAACGTAACCCTAACCCAATACGTACATTGTACATCCACCTCACTCCACAGCATGCTTCCCGCCTCTCCGCCAACAGGAAAAAAAAGAAGAAAGAAAATCAGTTTCATCGTCTTTCCGCTCTTAGGTTGCCCTTGGTGCAATTCACGGGCTCTTTCTCGTGGGCGGCAATCCTTTGGTTTCAATTGTTCCTGCCTTGGTCATTACCGATGGGTTTGCGGGGCCTAGGTTTTCAGGGAGGAGTATATTGAGCTTTTCATCATTGAGTACAGCAGCATACTCTTCAACTGTGTCTCTGGCTCCGAAGCGGGTGAGGTTCGTCAGCGGTCCCCATGTACTTTCTTCTTCTGATTCGCCTTCCCATTGTACTCGGAACTGGGCCTTGCCATCTTCTGTGGTTCGCCACGCCTGGATAGCCTCTACTCCGTGCTCTACTTCACCGCTGTTGCTGACTCTGATCGGTGGTGGTGGGTCTTGTGGTCGGGACTCATCAATAGTGCACTGTTTGAACTCGCTGACATTAAAGATGTTGTGTATGCGGAGGTGCTGAGGCATGTCGGAGATTTGGAAGGCATTGCCCTTGCCGCGCTGTGTGCCGAGTGTATATGGGCCGACATATTGCTGTGGTAGTGCTCGACTGAGCCGCGCACCGGTTCGGTTTGTTTCGGTGTCTCGTGCTGCTGCGCCGTAGCTCAATGGCATATTGCGGGTGTTGATCACAACTTGGTCGCCAGTCTGGAAGTTGTGTGGCTGATGTTGCTTATTTGCCTCCGCGGCTTGGGCGGCTTGGGCGATTGCTAGTCGATCCTTAAGCTGGGCGAGAATGTCTGCGATGGTTGACGCGAAGTTGACCGCTTGCTGCCCTCCTTGCCGGGTTAGTATGCAGGGGTTGTCACGTTGATGATATCAAGGGGCATTCGGGAGATGCATCCTAGGTCTGCTTCGAATGGGGTTTTCACGGTTGCCTTGTGCTTGCTAGCGTTGTATGCGAATTCTGCCAATGGAAGTAGCTTTGCCCAACTTCCATCGTTGCCTGCAGCGAAGATACGGAGGTAGAGTTCGATGATACTGTTGACCTTCTCTGCAAGCCAGTCCATTTGTGGGTGGCACGCCATCGACATTCTTAGTTTAGTTTGCCAGATTTCGTTCAGGTGCTGCCAACAGTTGGAAGTGAATCTGACGTCTCTGTCGCTGACGATCGATTCTGGGATTCCATGTAGTCGGAAATAAACGTCGATGAAGATCTCCGCGAAACATTGAACTCTAGGATCATTCTCTGTTGAGGCCGTCCCGATAGCTCTGTTTGTCAGGGCGTCAACGAAGGTGATGATTGTGTCATTTCCGTCGCTCACTGGAAGCTTTGTAATGATATCGATGTTGATGCGTTGCCACCGCTCGCTGGGGACTTCCAGTGGTTGCAGTAGGCCATATGGTTTCTGACTTGTCGACTTTGCCTTGTGGCATGCAGCACACTTCTTGACGTACTGTTTGACCGTCTGATACTGGCGCGGCCAAAAGAACCATCTGCCCACTGTTGACCCCGTCCGATTGATTCCAAAATGTCCGCCAACTGCTGAGTCGTGTGCTTCGTGTAACACCGTGATTTGGAGTTCTTTGGGTATGCAAAGGTGGTCGGTTGCGTGATGCATAATCAGGCTGTCATTGTTCATCCAGTAGTGTCGTGCTCTATGTTGTCGTTGTTTCTCCTGTGCTGGGGTTTCCTGGTCTTGGTTCGCCGCGGTTCCATGGAGTTCCCGATATACCGGGCCGAAGTAAGGGTCGTTCGGGTATGCTGCCCGCACCTTGTCCGTCCAACGGTCAGCTTGTATATCGCTTGCATACATCAGTTCCGCCATAGGGTCATTATTCCCTCGGTCAGCGGGGGTTCTTCGCACTGTGCGTGGTAGTGGTGGGTCCTTATAGTCGGGCCGCCGGCTGAGCGCGTCCTGAATATAGTCCCGGGCTCCTGGTAGATACTCAATTACGAAATTGTACTCCATCATGGTCTCTAGGAGTCGCATTTGCCGACTGGTCAGGCATGGCTGCTTGAGGATATGCTGCAGTGCCGAGTGATCTGATTGAACCTTGAATCCGCCGGCACCATGGAGGTAGAAACGCCAATGCTCGATCGCGTCCTTGACTCCCAAAAGTTCCTTGTCATACATTCAATATCTAGTCTCTGTATCGTGTAACTTACGGGAAAAGTAGGTGATGATTCTGTCCGTCCATTTGCCGTCCTCCAGCTTTTGCATTAGCCGTAGTGTGGCTCCAATCACGAAATCCGAGGCATCTGTCGTAACTAGGTATTGACATCCTTTTTTTGATGGTAGCGCAAGGGCCAGATGCGCCAGCATGGCTGCTTGGGGATATCAATTGTGCTGGTAACTTGTTTCCACCTTTCCGTGTCGTTCTGTACTCTGTTGAACTCTGTCGGTGTTACATTTAGCAAGGTGGTCAGGGGGGCTGCAATGTTAGCGAAATTCTTGACCAAACGGCGGTTCACCCCCGCAAGCCTGACAAAGCTGCACCATTCTTTTGGTGTCGATGGGTCTGGCCAGTGTGCAATCGCGGTCTTCATTTCTGTAGTCATCGACACACCATTTCTGTTGACCATGAATCTGAGGAAAGGTGCTTCAGCTTTTCCGAACTGACACATTTCGCTTTGCAGTCGAAACCCCTCCCGGTGGACTGAATTGAGTACTGCCTGCATGTGTTTCTCGTTGGTCTCCGGGTGTTTGGAATATATCATGATGTCATCCAGGAACACGATGCAATAGCCGTCGTCGATGTGTTTCTTCAGAAGCTCTGTCATCAACCTTATGAATTGGCTTGGTGCATGGGCCAGGCCGAACGGCATTACCAGCCATTCGTACAATCCATCGGGTCCAATGAAAGCTGTCTGCTCAATCGAGTCTAGGTGCACCTGGTGCTGATGGTATCCGCTGTGGTAGTCTAGCTTGGAGACACATTGGGCGCCTTGAAAGCCTGCAATGAGATCTTCTGGATGTGGCAAAGGGAAACCATCCTTGATTGTGATTTTATTAAGAGCTCGGTAATCGATGACCATTCGGAGCTTGCCGTTCGCTTTTGGTACGAAGAGAACTGGTACTGCGTATGGCCAGTGAGAGCTGCGTATCTTGCGTTTTTCCAATAGCTCAGCCATCTAATTTTTGTACTCTTTCCACTCTGCTGCTGTGTGTCGGTAAGGGCTGCGTTGTGGCGGTTATATCCCCGGAATTGTGCTGATATGGAAACCACCAGATGCACTTGTTGGCGGTAGTTCTTCGAGTTCCAGGAAGAGGTCGTGGTATTTCTCTCGTACACGTCGCTGGAACTCCGATAATCCAGTTGCACCACCGTCCTCTGGTGTCCCCTTTGCGGTCATACATTCTATCCTGATCTCCATGCAGTCTGCCTTGAATGTCGCCTAGTCGACGATTTGCCCGATTACCACTCATTCCACCATTTTGGCTCCGAGCTCCATCGCTAAGAGTTCTCCCACTGTATAGCTATTGTTTCTCGGTTGTACTGGCTCTCTCTTTGCTGCCGCTGCATGGAGTTGGGTATATCTTCCTTCTTCTTTCTTGAGCCCATCGATTCTGTATTTGACACAGTTCCCATCCCCATCGCCGCCCAACCATAACAGGTTCTTTTTATGATTAACTTGGTGTGGGATCTCCTCCATCCAGTTCTGTCCCAAAATAATGTCATATATGGTTAGCGGGTAGAAGACGAACCATCCATGCTATGCTAGACCGCCAATGTCCAGGTTTAGGCGTACATCCTCCAGCGGGGAGGTTTCGACTTTCCCCGTGGTGGTCAGTTACATGTTTCCACGGTTTCGAGCTTTTGGTTTGCCGTTAGGTTGCTTTTGTAAGATATTTGGACTGACGAACTTATGGCTGGCGCCGCAATCGTATAGAGTGTATGCTTGCACTCCCTCTTCCTTTCCTCATTCTGGTGAGTGGGTGGGTGGGAATAACACAGGGAGGTTGAAAGGAAGCAGATTTGAGCTTTCTCTTTTGGAGTAAAACAAATTAACATTATTACTCTTATGAACTCTATCTCTGCCTGTCTGAACCCCCACCCCTGTTCCCCCCGGACATTGTGCCTCCGGATGTGCTGTGCTCTCGGCAGCACCCCCTAGGCATTTTCCGCATTCTCTCCCGCATGGCCAGCTGTCTCACCCTGACCTCCCGTGGCTGCCGAGGCATTCACCTCCCGCTGAGCATTCCCTTCCTGTCGGGCTCAGCCTACTCGACTACATCGGCCACCTCGGACACAGCTACCGTAACCCCCTCCACGTCCCCCACGACCTCCCCGACCACTGCTGTTATCACCACTGTTGCCACCGGTACTCTCGCCTGATGACTCTCGGTTCGGGCAGTCATATGCCCAATGTGCATCCATGCTGTGGCAAAGGGCGCATTCGTTGGGTGCTAGTAGGGATCGGTTGCCTTGGTAGTTGCTTCGTTTGCGGTTCGTATTTCTACCGTACATCCGCGACATTCCGGCATCCCTGGTTCTGTCTTTCGGTAGGCTGGTGGTGTCAGAGTCGGCTACGAACACCATCGACCTCTCCAATGTCGGTTCTCCACCCATCTCTCTCCTGAAATTCCGATATTGGATGAACGATTTGTAGGCTCCCTCGTTCGGTCGTAGTTTCGATGAGTATGCATCTAGTAGCTGCGGTTGGGTCATCGGAGAGTGTGGGTCAAGTTGTAGTTGAAGTCACCGGAACTCCTCGTTGAAAGTAGCTACATGTCCCTTGGCCGTGATCGTGAGGCGTTGCCACTCATCCTCAACATTCTGGACTGCATCCAACGTAGTGAACTCCTCCTTCAGGCTCCTGCAAAATTTGTCCCATGCCTGGTAGGGTTGGCTATTCAGGTACTTGGATGTCACCCACCTGCTGGCAGTCTCCTTTGGTTGAAGCAGGGCATATCGGGTCCAGCCGTCAGTTCTTGGAGTGCCCTCACTCATCATCGTTACTGTTGTAGGGGTAGCGATGCCGCTCCCGCCTGGGGTTCTGGTGTCGTTGGTTGTAAGCCATCCAATTTCGTAACAGCGGGCTTCGAACGGGCGTTGGAGATCGTTCATGAAGTCGCCTACGATCAGCATATCTATCTCTCCCTTAAATACAGGTAGTCATTTCGGGTTGATCATGAACGTCATATTTCTTGTCCCCATTCCTGCATCATCGTGACTAAGATTTCGTGGGCTGACTGACATCATTGTTCGTACTGCTTGTTCCGCCGCTCTTGTGGCGTCATGTGCTTCGGCCAGTTGGGTTCTGAGTTGAGTAATTTTCTGTTGTGCCTCCGCCGCCTGTGCTCTGGCTACTAGCGCCTCTCTCGTTGCCCGATCAGCTGCCTCCTCTCTCCCGCCATTCGCCCCTGATCGTAGCTGTTGATTCTCTTCCCTCAATCGTATGTTCTCAGTTGCTCGCAGATCTGCATCTTCGAAGCATTCCGAACAACAATCTTCCACCGCGGCGATGTACGGTCTCCACCGCCTGACCTCCTCTCAACCCTTGATTGCTCTCTCTATTATCCAGTTGCAATGCTGGGTGAAGTCGTTTGTTCTAGGGTCCTCGTCATCTGGGTCTCGCACGCGGTTGACTGGGTCCCCCGGGTACTCAGGGTCGTAGCACCATTGTTCGTTATTGCTGTTGCTGCTCGCGTCCGGCTGAGGTGGCAGCATGCTTTGCCTCGGTACTCTTTTTGGGGTCACTGAACGTGCCATTGGGTCTGTTTCTTTGGGTGTCTTTCTCTTTCTCCGGGTCTCGGTGTGAAATTCTCGTTGGGTCCCTCGATCTGCTCAATTGCGTTCGAATTGTCGCGGCCAAAGCACTGGAATTCAAGGCCAAGGAGGGTGTTGACATGTTTCTACCAAGATATAGTTGACTGGAAACGTGTTCTCTATTCTCAGGTGGCCATGCTCTATGCATATACAGTGTTGAGCCGCACATGTGACTCGGAACGTAACCCTAACCCAATACATACATCCCACCACAGAGTATTAGTTCTTCCCCGAGGTGTGATTGTGAGCTGCAAACAACGTCGATGGTAGCCACCGGATCCAATCGTCCTGCTGTTAATTGACAAAGTTCTGGAGGTACTGTTCCATTACCATGTTGACTTGGTCAGTGTGACCGTCGGTCGGGGAATGGCATGTGGTTTACAATCTTTGCTCGTTTCCCAATCTCTTGCAGACGTTTTTCCAGAATTCCAAGCAAATTGCAGCCCTCACTCTGTCATGATTCTTTCAGGCAGTCCTGGCAGTTTTGCCACTGCTTTTATGTACATTTCCCCCAGCGTCTTTCCATCCATGGTGTCAATAGAGGATGCCAGGTATCGCATTTGTGTCAGGTGATCAACTGCCACCCATATTACGTTGAACCCTGCGCTTTCCAGGAGTCCAACTACGAAATTCATGCCCAGATCCACCCATGGTTGTTCCGGTATCTCCCGTGGCCATACCAGTGGATGGATTTTTGTGTCCGATGTTTCACTTGATTGACAGGTATGGCAAATTTGTACCCAGCGATCAATGTCCTGCCACATCTGACTCCAGGAAAGATTTTGACATATTAGGCCGTATGGTTTTGCTCGTCCTGGATGTCCTGCGACTGGAGAATCATGGGACTCAAGTATCTGGTTGAGCATTTCCCCATCCTTTGGTTGTGCTTCTGGCGATGTGAAGATTTCCAATCACTGTATGTTTTTTTACCCAATTCCATAACTCTTCGGGATTTACTGAGTTGTTGTCAAGATTGAATGTTTCTGAGAAGGCCACTATCAATGTCTTGTGTAATTCTTTGTCGAGGTTGTCCATTTTTAGCACGATTTGCGGATTTCTTTCCGGCCTTCACACATCAGGAATGTCTCCTGGCATTGTATTAAGCACATTGGACTTCTGACCTTGCTGTCATGGGTAGTAAACTGTCTTGGATTAAATCTGTGACAGAGATTTGAACCATCTAGTCTGCCTTTGATTTAACAGATTCCATGCCATGAAGTACTACAGGTGCTGGTTATGTGTAATAATCATAATAGTATGCGCTGGACTTTCGCATTTAGGTCTCCACTGTTCCATTCTTTTCATCATTGCACCTGATTCTTTGTTGTAGATTTTGTAATTGTCTTCAGCAGGCAAATGTTTTTTGGAAAAGATGGGCACTGGGTGTTATAATCATTGTCTTGGGAAAGGACTCCTACTGTTACTTAACTCAAAGTGTTGGATTCTAGGACTATTTCTGTTTTGTAGTCAAAGTGGGTAATTACTGGGGTTGTAATAAAAGGTAATTTGAGTTCAGAAAATACTTTGTTCTGATTGGGTCCTGAGTTAATGGGTAACAGCCATTTCGTGAGATTTGTTAGCAGTTCTACAACCCTACTATTATCAAATATGCATCATTAGAAAAAAATAGCCGCAACCTACTCACGTTTGGACATCTTTAAGTGTCCCCAGTGCTTTCCAATTTTCAAATGCATTGACTTTCTCTGGATCTATTTTGATTCCATGTACTGGGACAATTTACCCCAGGTAGTTGACTTCTCGCTTATGAAACTCGCATTTTTCTGCTGTAAGGGAGAAACAAGCCGCCTTGAGCGCGGTCATGACTGCTCTGAGGTGTTGCGTGTGTTGTTTTAGGTTATTGCTGTGGATAAAAATAACATCCAAACACGCAGTGCAGAAGATATCCAGGACAGGTTAGAGTATGTCATTGATGGATTCTCAATAGAATGCTAGTGCGTTGGTATGGCCGACAGGCATAACCAGCGATTTACAAAGTCCATACTGGGTTCTGAATGACATCTTCCATTGATCCCATATTGAGATTCTATTTATGTTATACACGTTACGGACATCTAGCTAGGTCCAATTGCCAGCCTTCAAGACTCTTTGCTGGGTTTCTTGCATTGATGGTAGACTGTACCGGTTTTTTATTGTTCCTTCATTGAGGCCTTGGTAATCAACTCAAAACCTTCTGCCTCGTCCTGGCTGTGGAGCAAATAGTACTCGAGCTCCGCAGGGTGATGAAAATGACCAAATATATCCCTTGGACAAGTTCTTCTCTATCCATTCCTTGAAAACTTGTAGCTTGTTCTAGTCAGTGTGTGGAGGATGTTGCTCTGTGGAGTGACCGGTCAACCCATTGAATCACTGGGCTGAGTGAACTGACTAGTCAGTTCGGCGAGTGCACACACTCCTTGGGCTGACCAGTTATTTCACAGTGTGGCACATCAACAATACCTATTGCAAATATATTTGGGTCTAATTAAGTCTGCGGGTATTTGTCCAATCACCAAGAAATGTATATATGTAACATGTAAAATACATCGCTCTTTCAATTCCCAGTCTGTAATATACAATATCTTAAAAATTGATCAAGCAGCTTTCAAAACATACCCAAAAAACGCCGAAAATTGATGTTTTTCACAGCCATTCTATCAATATTAGAGATATGCTAAATTGGAGACGTGGAGGTGATAGAGTGATGAATTATGCATATAGAGATGACTGCAAGGGAGAAGATGACAGTGAGAGCGAAAATTTCAGTGGGAATGAGAATAGTGAGGATGATGAGGAAACAATGATGCCACCAGTTCAGCAATGGACCAGTCTGGACCGGGTCCATCCACGTCCAGTCCAGTCCAGTCCGAGTCATTTTTGGACCGGAATCGGACCAATCCCCGATTCTGCTGCACCAGGACTGGACTGGACTGGACTGGTGTAGACCAGTCCAGCACAGTGTCCAGGGTGAGGGTGTATTTCTCATTGTATCTGTCTTTTGATGGGAGAAATATTTCTCAATGGCATTGAATATACAGACAGAACAGTCATAATTTCGCTCAGAGTAGGTATTCAGAGATGAGCAGTGATAAAATGTGAGGATGAGTCATGTTTTTGGTGGTACATGACTAAGAAACAATATTGAAATTGCAAGCATGTGTGGACCAGTCCAGTCCAAGCCCGTCCAGTGCAAGTCTGCCAGTCTGTGGTCCAGTCCAGTCCAGCCAACAGTTTCGACTGGACTGGACTGAGCCCTAGCCGAGACTGGGTCTGTCCGGACTGGTTGAATCATTGTGAAGAAATATGGAGGAAGAAAACAAGAACTTGTCAGCAGCCCAGGTACTAGATGATGGTATCGAGCATTGTGTAATTGTAGATGCACCATGGTGTTGAGAGATACAGTGATAATTTTTGTCATGAGTAGTGTGCATTATATGCCAGTCAGTTCATGGAACACTGATCTGACTGGTTCATTCGTGGAAGGTGGGACTCCATGAACTGACCAGTCACTCTACAGAGCAACAAACTCCACGAACTGACTAGAACAAAGGGTTTTCAACGGCTAGCAAGATATCGGACGAAGGATTTGGTTTTTTAAGGGCACAAGGGGTCACGATTTTTTTAGATTAAAAGAAAGATGGATTGGGTTTTAGGTATAAGGAGTCATATTTTCCAAATCATGAGCGAAAGATAGATTTGGTTTTAAGGGCACACGGGGTAACGATTTTTCCAAATCAAAGAAAGAGAAAGAAAGCAAGGATCTTAGCAGGACGCAAGCAATCTGATTGGTCGATTTGGCTTGCTGCCATGTTTCACCTGGACGTAAGCAAATCAATTTGTTCACACGTTGTGATCTGTGCGGATCTATCAACTTTGTGGATTTCGAATCAATTCACTTGCATCATATCTGTAATGGCGGAGTCCGAGTGATGGCCGAGGGCTGAAACCGGGTAACCGCCCAGTACATAGACACTTCGCGGGAGTGCAATTGCACTCCAGCGATCATCTTACCTTACAATAATATTACTTCATCACTTATTCTCGTGTGCAACCGTATCTACTCATACTCTGGAGTACGGAGCCATACTGGCCCGTACCCGTCCTTACACTATGATCGCTCTTCAGAAATTGGATACGTTTCGCATGCGGAATTCGCGATAAACCCCTTTTTTCCAACGCGTCACTACACGTACAAAGACATAAAAAGAACTCGAAAAACAAGCAATTATACACTCAATTCCTTTAGAGAAGTCATCTAGAACTCAATTCCATGTCGCTAATCTTTGTGAGAGCGAGAAAACTCTGCAGGCATCGGTGGTGGCTACCGGCCGAGGTAATTGATCACCGGAACCCAGCGGTTCTACGGATGTCAAAATCAGAAACAAAGCGGAAATCATTACCGATCACGATGCCAAAGATCACGATCTCAACCGCGATGATCACGAAACTGGAAGAGAGGATTACCATGGGCATCCCGGAGATGCTGGCAGATACACACTAGTTATGAGCGATGCTGATGACTACTTATCGATTATCACCATTTCACAAGAATACGGATTGAACTCTACAACTGGCAGGAACGATAAGTACCGATAGGTTTACTATCCAATTGACCTGGTTGACGGCTACAGAGATGGTTCCAAGAAGATTCGGACGTTAGGCGTTCCACGGAACGCGTTACTGGCCACGATGGCCTTACCCCTGAGATTACCTTCGCGAGATCGTTCAACGAGAGAAACCATATATGAATGATTGATCAATTAGTCGGAAGACTAGGGAAGGCCGCGGCGCCATATCAAAAACGCGTCGATTCATCAATTACCCCTGATCACGTCAATTCATTGACGATCGAGTCTGACGCGAATTCACCGACGATAAACGTGATCGATAAACCTCATTTGACGATTACCTTTTACCGAACGGAGCGGAAGCTCTGAAACGCAGTTATGAAGTGTCGGTATTCAACGAGCACGGAAGCGCATCTACGGATAAAGATTACACGGAGAATGATGGCACATACGATCGGAAGATCGCGATTACCTCTCTACCAGACGATAGTTTTATGCGTGGTGGATCACTGGCTCATTGAGAATGGAGAGGTCAATGCCAATTCCCTACACGAAGGAAATCCAAGACGAAAGCAAGCCGAAAAATCCGAGGAAAGTCGAAAGATCATGACGCTGCCCAAGGCCATGGTCGACACTCAAGGACTACTTCCAGTTGATTCGGAGGTCAATCGATCCCGCGAGTCGTATCACCGACCGCGATAGCTACACGTTTACACATACATACTCTTGCGTCTTACAAGCACTGAGACTGGTTAAGTATACCCAATTGAGTTTATTGATTGATGCAGAAACAATTCCGGAGGTCAATTGACCCCGAGAGGCGCGTCACCGGTGGGAGGGTCACACCCCCGAGAAATCCTCGACGTACGTTCGACAAGATCATTCTCATACGATCGAACACCGGAACAAGTCAAATGTCACCGAATGCAACCTCTTAAGCAGCAGGAAGCGCTAGCAAGCCTTTATCGACCTAATTTTACTGCGTCGATTGATTGGTTCTACGATAGTTACCCCTAAACGCGTCGAATGATAGACGATCCAAACGCGATGTCAACGACCGAGACAAGCTACTATTGGACGATATTTACAGGCGAAGTGCACCGCCGGAGGATGACTACACACGATTATTCGACCTCCACTTTTACCCACATTTAAGGCTTACAGTGCAAAGATGGCCGAATGCTACGAGATTCACTTCTTTCATGGATGATCGAAGCATGAGATTACCGAATATTCGATCGACACTGCCGATGGCAATTGCGATCGTGCTTACCCTTATACGAAACCTGGGTGATGGTTCAAGGGCGATACTCAACTTCCAACTGTGATCAACAATTATCTACGTACCAGAGATCCAGACCTACATGATGATTCGATCTCTATCACATACGGTCAGAAGCATAAGACTCCATACGAATTATTCAATCAACAACACTGGAAGGCATCACCGTGTGAGCGGTGAGAGAAGCCCCAGTGGGCTTACGACATGAGCCAATGCTGAATTCCTATCGGCACCAATTGAGCGTGTTCGAGCGGAAGTGGGAAGTCCTCACAGGTAGATGATGACCACCGGGGGTGCCGCGGGGATCCTAGGTTCCTCCCCCGGCTATACAATCAATATCTCTACGGACACCAAATTGGAGTGCTCTAGGAGAGGAAGATTATGTGCACTTGAAAAAAAGACCTCAAGGGCGGAAAGTGACCCCCAGGGGCAAGAAGCGGTTCCTCTGGATATCCAATTTCTTGGAGTTACTGCATATGATGACTTGCTAGTGTGCGGTTGTCATGGCATTTGTCCCACGGAGCGGACGGTGCACCGGGTTGCTGGGAGTTCCATGGTAGGCATCACCGAAGTGTGGTGAGAGAAGCCCCTGGAGCTGGATGACGACGAGCAGGAGCAGCGGCGGTAGTTGCGGCAGAAGAGTTACACATTGACGGTGCTTGAATGACTGCTACCGGCTCGCCGAGTCAAGAAGGGAGTACCGGACGGCGGGGGTTCCCATCAAGGATAACTCATTATGACAAGGGCTCCTGGTTTCCGCGACATCTACCGCTCCATCTTTTGCATTATCAAATAGCTAACACTTATGGAGCAGGTACGGTGCCTTACTGATCGATATGAGCCCGTACAGACGTCCGAGGATAGTCGCACATGAAGACCTTATGTACCCCGAATTGATTCACAATGAGAAACGACTGCTAGGCGGATGGCAACCTTGACACAGCCACCGCTTATGCATGTCAGTCAAGCCTTATGAAATTGAGAAAGTTATGGCTGGGCCACGGAATGCAAATTTCACGAGTGCATGTGCAATTGCACACACTCCCGAGAACGGTAATAAGAGTCTTTGTCTATATGGCAACTGATTCAAGGTTATGTTTGAACCTCTACTCTCTTCTTTAAGAAACTCTTACTTTAGATATTATACAACGAGAATTGCAATCGCTAGTATCAAGCGACGATGGCAACCGGAAGTGCCAGAATCGCCGAAAATCGATAAGAGAATCGACATAAGTCTCGATACCGTATACACCGGCATAATCACAAGTCGTCGATGAATACCAATCTCAAAAGAGGGAAATGCCGCCCCGGAACGCGAGCAACCACCGATATCCTTCCAAAGAAGGCAGATGGCACTTATTAAGTCACGGGAAAGCCGCAAAATGCAGATTTCATGAGTGCAAAGTGCAATCGCACACACTCCCGAAGAGAGTTGTTGCTTATATGGTGATACACGGTTACGTTTGAAATTCTACCCTTTTTCTTTAAGAAACACTTACTTTATAAATGGTGCTATGAGACTTGCAATCGAATGCAGATTAACAAGTATCGAGCCACGATGGCTATCGAAACAGTCAGAATCGACGAGAATCCATAAGAAAATAGGCACGACAATTGACACCGTACGCACCGACATACTCACAAGTCGTCGACGGAGCGCCGAACTTAAAAAAGAGGGGGACAACCATTCCGGAAACCGCAAGTCCACCGCTACTGCAAACGAAATCCGCACCGGAAGTGCTGGAACGACACATCATCACCACGAAGTGTACCTGGCATACTGCAGACGTCAAGGGCACCTGGAAGTCAATGAAATCAAGAGCAAGTGCACCTTGGAGTTCGAGAAGTCACTGGCTATGATGCTGGTCTTCATCACCGAACCGGAAGCACCACCAAACAGATCGGATGCACAATCACCTGCAACCGACGATGACAATGGGATCAACTGCACCCAGTACTAGCGACCAGAAGGCCAGATCACTACATCAGCAATCGAGATGTCAAGCTGCGCGGAATGCGAATTGGCTGGACTCCTTAATGGGCGTACGAAAGCTACCGCGATTGGACTCAGAGCCCAGAGCGCAATCGCATCGAATCACATGGTAACTCTGACCTTGTACGAAATGCTTACGAATTAGATATATCAACGAATACTACCCTGTGAGAGCGGTTCAATGGGCTTCTCCCGCCGATCTCAGTTGAAGCGGATCTTAGATTCCATCAAGAAAGAAGAACCTTTCGAAAGCCATTCGCGTCACAGTCGGCAATGACTTCTACTGATATGAGCACCCTTCGAAGCCACGATGCTAAACCGTTTTGGGATCATGTCCACGAACATGACACTACAAATAGAACTTGCAAATCTGCGACTTTAGTGGGTCTACGAATTCGGAAGTCGAAAGCATGAGAACCGGAGAATGGATGCCTTGATGCACCTAGAACACAAGCATACTTTATTACTTTGTGAGTATTACCTTATGGCACGCTTACGAGTTAGATACCGCAACTCAAGTGAGTATGTACGAATGCATGTCGATATATGATGGCTGCAATGAAGAGCTAGAACGAAGCCGACACAAATCAACCAGCCACCATTGGATCTGCAGCTGAATGGCAAGCAAAAGTCAAAGACGAAGAAAATCCGGATAGCCGATATACGAGTCAATCTGGAGTCGATCAATGAGACATACAATCAATGTGGAGCGCGGAGGCTATTACCGATGAGGTCTGCCGTGAACTTGGAAGTTCGGATTCGCAGAAAGTGGAATTCCACTTGGATATTCGGAACTATGGACTCGAAGATATACTCGAAGGTATACGAGATGGTGTACTCGGATCTGAGCTGCACCTGGAGCCAAAGCATTCTTGTTTCCACTGCAACCGAGCTCGAAACGCAAAGTCGAAAGGCAACCAAAGGCCGAAGCCTCGGAAGCCTGGCCTGACATTCAGCAACTCTAACCAAGATGAGTATACCCATTGAAGTCAGTTGACTGCTGCAGAGACTATTCCGAGACGAATCAGAGGCCAATTGGCCCGAGAGATGTGTCACTGGCAATGATGACCGATCTCCACTCAGAAACATGTTCAATAAGAAAGATCACATACGAACGATCGATGGCGGAAGCCAATGATGACATAAGCTCCATCGAGCCAACACTACCGGGAGCAATGGCTTGGATCCGGAGGGCTGCAAGTGAACTTGGACTGAGAGCTATGGAGAAGCTGGAAGTCACCTGGGAGATGCGCTCGGAAGCCTGCTGTAGGAGCGGGTTTGGATTCGGACACATGGGGAACTGGATTCGGAGATCTGGAGGTGTTTCGGACTAATTAGAGGTTTCCTTCTCTTCTCTTCTCTTCTCTTCTCTTATTGGATCTCGGCCCGGTACAAATGGCGTCGGCATGGGGTTTTACTACCTACCACTGGTGGTGGAGTTTCCCGTGCGCCGGATCCACCGAAAGGTCACCCTTGAGCGGTACCGATCGGTTGCGGGATTTATGAGGCCGTACGAGGGTGTACGAGTCTGGATCTTTATTTCTTTGCTTCTCTTCTCTCTTCTCATGTACGGGTATGGCAGCCCAGGGGGTCTGCAGCTAGAGAGGGGATGATGTAATGGCGGAGTCCGAGTGATGGCCGAGGGCTGAGACCGGGTAACCGCCCAGTACATAGACACTTCGCGGGAGTGCAATTGCACTCCAGCGATCATCTTACCTTACAATAATATGACTTCATCACTTATTCTCGTGTGCAACCGTATCTACTCATACTCTGGAGTACGGAGCCATACTGGCCCGTACCCGTCCTTACAATATCTCACCCTAAAAGAAAAGTAGTATCGTCGTTTAGAGACGAACTCTCTAAGAGAGGAGGTAGTAATACACCTTGGAGTATCTCCGGACAGTGCGCGCGCACTGTGCAGCGATTATTTAACCTGTTCCTAGCGCTTGGTGGCGGATAATCTACTATTTCAGTGCTTCCTTCCATCAACACAAAAAAAAATAGTGGAATTTTTGGGTAGAAGTATTAGATATGGCCATCCCAGCGGTAAATTCAATTCATGCTAATTCAGAGTTTACAGTTTATGGTGTGGGCGGTGGTAGTTGTGCTGTATATTTTGAGTGGGGGAGGGACCCCTGGCATTCCGGCACACCCATGTCACCCCATCAAAATACAAAAGTATTTCAATGCAAAGAGCATGACCTGGTTAAAAGGACTCTTGCAATGACATGTTCCATGGGGACTACTCTAGTCATTGCGTAGGTTCCACCGAGTTGGCACCTCAAAAAAGAGTGTTGTGGAGTTATTGTGCGCTTAGGTACTTAGCGAGATATATTTTATTGCCGCTGGGAACAGGTAAATAATCGCTGGTCAGTGCGCGCGCACTGTCCGGAGAAACTCCGGATACACCTACCAAGTTCGCAACGAGGTCATGTACGATTACTCGCCATTCTCTTGATTATGATGTCATCACCTAATCACTGGTCTCGATTACTTCTGCTGCGAATCACAGATAGCAAACAAACGACCACCCACACCATCGATAAACAACGAATACACCTGAATGCCGCCTGCCATGAAGCCGACGATGGTCGGAGACCTGAGAATATGTGCCGACTCTGAACAGCGAAGCTACTCTCTATCGAAAGAGGCCTATTCGTCTGGAGGTCATCAGATCGAAAGGATACCACTGGCCCGGAAGCAGATAACTGCGGGCTTGATGTGGCAGAAGGTGGCGGCCACACCTCCGAATGACGTCGAGAGCCTCCAGGCTAAACTCCGAGCAGTAATGTTAGTCAATTTGCGCCAACAGTTATAATCAAGTGCTAGACGAACAATGTTATCACATCAACAGTATTATGAAACTCGACATTGTCCATACGTCGACAAACACGATACACGATTCACCGTTTGAAAGCCATCAGGAACACCTAACCAGAATAAGCAAGTGCAGATATTGACATTACGTCAATCGTTTCAAAATGGGTAGGAATAGGGATTAGAAGCATTATGTTCCGCTACTGCATGTTGACAAATGTAGGCTGAAGCTACATTAGCACGACCATGAAGAAATTAGTTATCGATTGGCAACAATGAGTGTTACAAAATCAAGGGAAGCAGACAAAAGAATGAACTCCAATCAGAGCTAAAAACACAAAATTTCGATTCACAAAAATGGTTAACTATGCAACAGCAGCTCTTGAGATACAACATTTCTTGTCTCCCCAGTGACATTATCCTCACCAATTAGTTTCGGGCATGCCTCTTTACGCCTAACTCGTGAAACACTGTAGTACAATCGTCCATGGGAAAAAACACTTGTTCAGAGATTCCAAACCACCCTATCCAAAGTAAGGCCCTGACAACTGTTGGAGGCAGTAGCATATGCCAAATGAAGAGGAAATTGATATCGTTGTATTGTCCAATATCAATGGTTGGGGTGGAAGTCGAAGGTAATATGTAGTTGGCTAGAAACGTGATGTCTATTCTCAGGGGCCACGCTCTAAGTATATACAGTGTTGAGCCGCACATGTGACTCGGAACGTAACCCTAACCCAATACGTACATCCTACATCCACCTCCCTTCACAAAAAACTTCCCGCCCATCCGTCAAAACAGAAAAGAATACTGCTTCATCGCCTTTCCACGCTTAGGTTGCCATTGCTGCAATTCTTGGGCTCTTTCTCGTCGGCGGCAATCCTTTGGTTTTAATTGTTCCTGGTTTGGTGGTTGCCGACGGATTTGCGGGGCGTAGATTCTTAGGGAGGTGTTTGTTGAGCACTTCTTCATTGAGCGCAGCTGCATACTCTTGCACTGTTTCTCTGCCTCCGAAGCGAGTGAGGTTCGTCAGTGGCTCCTATGTGCTCTCCTCTTCTGACTCGCCCTCCCACTGTACTCGGAACTGGGCCTTGCCGTCTTCGCTATTTCGCCACTCCCTGATCACTTCCACTCCTTGCTCTACTTCGCCGCTCTTGCTGACTCTGATCGGTGGTGGTGGGTCCTGTGGTCGGGACTCGTCAATAGTGCACCGCTTGAACTCGCTGACATTGTAGGTTTTGTGTATGCGGAGATGCTCAGGCATGTCGGTGATCTCGAAGGCATTACCCTTGCCGCGCTGTGTGCCGAGTGTGTATGGGCCGACATATCGTTGTTGTAGTGCTCGACTAAGCCGCGCGCCCGCTTGGTTCGTTTCGGTGCCTGGTGTTGCTGCACCGTAGCTCAATGGCATGTTGCGGGTGTTGATCATAACTCTGTCGCCAGTCTGGAAGTTGTGTGGCTGGCGCTTCTCATTTGCCTCCGCGGCTTGGGCGGCTTGGACGATCGCCAGCTGGTCCTTAAGCTGGGCAAGGATGTCTGCCATGGTTGTCGCGAAGCTGACCGCTTGCTGCCCTCCTTGCCAAGTTGAATTTGCAGAGGTTGTGGCGGCGATAATATCGAGGGGCATTCGTGGGACGTATCTGAGGTCTGCTTCAAACGGGGTTTTCTCAGTTGCCTTGTGCTTGCTAGCGTTGTATGCGAATTCTGCCAATGGTAGTAGCTTTGCCCAACTTCTTTCATTGCCTGCAGCGAAGGTACGGAGGTAGCATTCAATGATACTGTTGACCTTCTCTGCAAGCCCGTCCGTCTGTGGGTGGAACGCCGTCGACATTCGTAGTATAGTCCGCCAGATTTCGTTCAGGTGCGGCCAAAAGTCGGAAGTGAATCTGACGTCTCTGTCGCTGACGATGGACTGTGGGATCCCATGAGCCGGAAATACACGTCGATGAAGATCTCCGCGAAACATTGAGCCGCGAGGTCTTTCTCGGTCGTGGCCGTCCAGGTAGCTCTTTTCGTCAGGGCGTCAACGAAGGTGATGATTGTGTCATTCCCGTCGCTCACTGGTAGCTTTGTAATGAAATCGATGTTGATGCGTTGCCACCGCTCGCTGGGGACTTCCAGTGGTTGCAGTAGGCCATACGGTTTCTGATTTGTCGACTTTGCCTGGTGGCATGCAGCGCACCCCTTCACGTACTGTTTGACCGTCTGATACTGGCGCGGCCAAAAGAACCGTCTGCCGACTGTTGATGCCGTTCGATCGATTCCAAAATGACCACCCACTGCTGAGTCGTGTGCCTCGTGTAAGACCTTGATTTGGACTCCTTGGGTATGCAAAGGCGGTCGGTTGCGCGATGCAAATTAAGCCGTCAGCGTTCATCCAATAGTGTCGCGCTCTATCTGTCGTTGTTTCTTCTGTCCTGGGGTTTCCTGGTCTTGTTCACCGCGGTGCCTTGGAGTTCCCGATATACCATGCCAAAATAAGGGTCCTTCGGGTATGGTACCCGCATCTCGTCCGTCCAACCGTCAGCTTGTATAACGCTTGCATGCATCAGTTCCGCCTGGTGTCATTATTTCCGAGTCATTATTCTTATAGGTCATCGGGGGTCGTTCGCGCTGTGCGCGGTAGTGGTGGGTCTTATAGTCGGGCCGCCGCTGAGCGCGTCCTGAATATAGTTCCGGGCTCCCGGTAGATACTCGATTTCGAAATCGTACTCCATCAGGGTCTCTAGGAGTCGCATTTGCCGACTCGTTAGGCGTGGCTGCTTGAGGATATGCTGCAGGGCCGAGTGGTCTGTTTGAACTTTGAATCCGCCAGCTCCATGGAGGTAGAAACGCCAATGCTCGATCCGTCCTTGACCCCAAAAGTTCCTTGTCGTAGGTTGAATATCTAGTCTCTGCATCGTGTAACTTACGGGAAAAGTAAGCGATGATTCTGTCCGTCCATTTGCCGTCCTCTATCTTTTGCATTTGCCGCAGTGTGGCTCCAATCGCGAAATCCGAGGCATCTGTCCTTACTAGGTATTGACCCCTTGTTTCGATGGTAACGCGAGTGCCGGGTGCGCCAGCATGGCTGCCTTGAGAATATGATTGCGCTGGTCACCTGTTTCCACTTTTCCGGGTCGTTCTGCACTCTTTGAACTCTGTCGGCGTTACATTTACAAGGCGGTCAGGGGGGCTGCGATTTTAGCGAAATTCTTAACAAACGGCGGTATACCCCCGCAAGCCCAACAAAGCTCGCATTTCTTTGGTGTCGCTGGGTCTGGCCAGTCTGCGATCGCGGTGATCTTCTCTGTAGTCATCGACACACCATCTCGTTGACCATGAATCCGAGGAAGGTGCTTCAGCTTTACCGAACTGACACTTTTCGCTCTGCAGTCGAAAACCCTCCCGGCGACGGAATCGAGTACTGCCTGCACATGTTTCTCGTGGTCTCCGGGTCTTTGGAATATATCATGATGTCGTCCAGGAACACGATGCAATAGCCATCGTCGATGTGTTTCTTCAGGAGGTCTGTCATTAACCTCATAATTCGCTTGGTGCATTGGCCAGACCAAACGGCATTACCAGCCATTCGTACAATCCGTCGGGTCCGATGAAGGCCGTCTTCTCAATCGAGTCTGGGTGCATGCGGTGCTGATGGTACCCGCTGAGGAAATCTAGCTTGGAGAAGCATTGGCGCCTTGCAAGCGTGCAATGAGGTCCTCGGATGCGCAATGGGAAACGATCCTTGATTGTGATTTTATTGAGAGTCTGTAATCGATGACCATTCGGAGCTTGCCGTTCCCTTTTGGTACGAAGAGCACCGGTGCTGCGTATGGCGAGTGAGAGCTGCGTATCTTGCGTTTTTCCAGTAGCTCGGCTGTTTGATTTTTGTACTCTTCCCACTCTGCCGTGTCTGTCGGTACGGGTGCGGTGTGGCGGTTGTATCCCCGGGATTGTTCTGATATGAAGCAACCAGATGCTCTTGTTGGCGGCAGTCCTTCGGGTTCCAGGAAAAGGTCGTGGTATTGCTCTCGTACGCGTCGTTCGAACTCCGATAATTCGGTTACACCACCGTCCTCTGGTGTCCCTCTGCGGTCATGCATTCCATCCAGATCGCCGCGAAGACTGCCTTGAATGTCGCCTCGTCGACGATTTCCCCGATTACCACTTCATCCACAATTCAGCTCCGAGCTCCATCGCTAAGAGTTCTCCCACCGTATAGCTATTTTCTTTCGGTTGCACTGGCTCTCTCTTTGCTTCCGCCGCCAGGAGTTGGGTATTTCTTCCTTCGTCTTTTTTGAGCCCGTCGATTCTGTATTTGAAACGGTTTCCATCTCCATCACCGCCTAACCATAACCGGTTCTTTTTATGATTGACGTGGTGTGGGATCTCCTCCATCCAGTCCTTTCCCAAAATACTGTCATATTTGGCTAGCAGGTAGACGACGAACCATCCTTGGTATGCCAGCCCAACAATGTCCAGGTTTAGGCGTACTTCCTCCAGTGGTAGGGTTTCGACTTTCCCCGCGGTGGTCAGTTGCATGTTTCCACGGTGTCGAGCTTTTGGTTAGCCGTTAGGTAGCTTTTGTAAGAAATTTGGACTGACGAACTTATGGCTGGCACCGCAATCATATAGAGTGTATGCTTGCACTCCCTCTTCTTTTCCTCTTTCTGGTGAGTGGCTGGGTGAGTATAACAGGGGAGGTTGAAACGAAGCCGATTTGAGCTACCTCTTTCGGAGTAAAACAAATTAACATTAGTACTCTTACGAACTCAATCTCCGCCTGCCTGAACCCCCGCCCCTGTTCCCCCCGACATTGTGCCTCCGGAGGTGCTGTGCACTCGGCAGCACCCCCTAGGCGTTTCCCGCATTCACTCCCGCTTGGCCTGCTGTCTCGCCCTGACCTCCTGTCGCTTCCATCGCATTCACCTCCCGCTGAGCATTCCCTTCCTGTTGGGCCCTTCCTCCTCGGCCACTGTTGCCGTAACCCCCTGCACGTCCACCACGACCTCCTTGACCACCGCTGTTTCCACCGTTACTCTCGGCTGATGTCTCTCGGTTCGCGCAGTCATACGCCCAGTGCCCATCCGTGCTGCGGCAGAGGGCGCATTCGTTGGGTGCTAGTGGGGGTTGGTTGCCTTGGTAGTTGCCTCGTTTGCAGTTCGTATTTCTACTGTACATCGCCGAGATTTCGGCTTCCCTGGTTTTGTCTTTCGGTGGGCTGGTGGTGTCAGAGTCGGCTACGAACACCATTGACCTTTCCAATGTCGGTTCTCCACCCATCGCTCTCCTGAAATTCCAATATTGGAGGAACGATTTGTAGGCTCCTTTGTTCTGTCGTAGTTTCGACGCGTAAGCTTCTAGTAGCTGCTGTTGGGTCATCGGCAAGTGTAGATCAAGTTGTAGTCGTCGTCGCCGGAACTCCTCATTGAAGGTAGCTACATGCCCTTTGGCCGTGTTCATCAGGCGTTGCCACTCGTCTTCGAAATTCCGGAGTGCATCCAATGGAGTGAACTTCTCATTCAGGCTCCTGCAAAAATTGTCCCATGTCAGGTACGGTTGGCTATTCGGGTACTTGGATGTCGCCCACCTGCCAGCAGTCTCCTTCAGTTGAAGCAGGGCATACCGGGTCCAGCCGTCAGTTCTTGGGGTACCTTCGTCCATTGTTACTGTCGTAGGGGTGGCGATGCCGCTCCCGGCTGGGGTTCTGGTGTCGTTGGTTGTAAGCCATCCAATTTCATAACAGCGGGCTTCGAACTGGTGTTGGAGATCATTGATGATGTCGCCCACGATCTGCATATCTCTCTCTCCATTAAATACCGTTAGTCGTTTCCGGTTGATTGTGAAGGTCATATTTCTTGACCCCGTTCCCGCATCTTCGTGATTAAGGTTGCTTGGACTGACCGACATCATTGTTCGTACTGCTTGTTCCGCCGCTCTTGTGGCTTCCTGTGCTTCGGCCAGTTGCGTTCTGAGTTGGGCTGCTTCCTATTGTGCTTGCTCCGCCTGTGCTCTCGCCGCTAGCGCTTCTCTCGTTGCCCGATCGGCCTCCTCCTCTCTCCCGCCGTTTGTTCGTAGCTGTTGGTTCTCTGTTCTCAATTGCTGTTCACTGTTCCTCGCTCTTCTGCTTCTTCGAAGCATTCCGCCCAAGCATCTTCCACTGCTGCGATGTACCGTCTCCACCGCTCGATCTCCTCTGAGCCGTTGATCGCTCTCTCTAGTATCCTGTTGCGGTACTTGGTGAATTCGTCCGTTCTGGGGTCCTCGTCGTCCGGGTCCCGCAAGAGATTGACTGGGTCCCACAGGTACTCAGGGTCGTGGTACCACGGTTCGTTATTGCTGTTGCTGCTCGCATCCGGCTGAGGTGGCATCATGCTCTGCCTCGGCACCCTTCTCGGAGTCACTGAACGTGCCATTGGTTCTCTTTCTCTCGGTCTCATTCTCTAGGTCTCGCACGTGTTCTCGCATGTGGTTTCGCTTGTCGTCTCGTGTATACTGTCTCGTGATTTCTCTTCGACGCGTCCGGGGGTCTCAGTGTAACGCGTGCGGATTGGGTCTCTGTGTAAAGTTATCGTAGGTCCTCTCATCTGCTCGATTGCGTTCGAATTGTCGCTGCAAAAGCACCGGAATGGAAGGCAAAGGAGAGTGTTGACGTGTTGCTACCAAGATGTAGTTGGCTAGAAACGTGATGTCTATTCTCAGGGGCCACGCTCTAAGTATATACAGTGTTGAGCCGCACATGTGACTCGGAACGTAACCCTAACCCAATACGTACATCCTACATAATATGTGTGGTATGCAGAGTGTATGACGTTCCGAAGCAGAATGAATCAGACGAATTTGGACAGATTTTCCATGCAAACATTCGACCACAATATGACCGTTCTTGACAAAACCTTCGTTAATGTCAAGATTCCTCATAATTGTGCAAATGCAACCTTGCTTCAATTTCAACTCGTGGAAGGGAACACCATTTTCACGTTGTACGGAGAGGTAGTCCATAGTTGCAGCAGGATGATTAGTTGGAATATTGGTCTTGTCTTCTTTAACACGATCGAAACTGTAATATGTGACTGCATCGTGAAACCCGCGCGTACTTTGAAAGCGGCTGAAAGCGCCACGTACTTTCCAGCTTTCCGCTGCTTTCTGGCGGCTTTCGCAGCGTTTTTCCTTTAGTGATTTCCCACCAGCGAGGCTTTCAGGCTTTGAGCCGGCTTTCGCAGCGTTTTTTCTTTCCCGCAGATTCACTTTCTGTGTCTTTCCCGGTGGTGGCACTTTTGCGCAAATTCACTTTCCAGCTCTCGCTTGGTTATGCTTTCCAGCGATGTTCCGGCCAGCGTCCGCAGGTCTGCCTAGCGGCGAGCTCAACTCAGAGCGTGGTGGTGTTTCTGCCCTCATCACCGCCACACCACCGCCACCGCTACCTCCCCACCACCGCCATTATCATGGAGAACAATCAATCCCAGTACTAATAATCGCACACATACTCGTAGATACATTACTGAGTCCATGGAAATTTAGCTACAGATTCTGCTAGCCAATCTGACTCGGTGATCTGCTCTTCCCATGAGCTCAAGTATCACGATGTACCCAGTACCATAGGTTGAAAACCTCCACACCATGGCTGTTGGGCATCGTGAGATTCTCAGGCTCAGGCTGGGTGGCAGAGTTGGTCCAGGGATAACCTTTGTCTAAAAGTCTGTTGATGTCATGATTGTAGTTGCGGAGTACAGGAAGCACTCGGACCGTACTCATGAAAACCATGACGTCGATTTGATAATGCTCAAAATTAGCCAAAGCTTATTGCGCCACCGAAGGATATCGTACATCTGAAGCTTATCGTACTTCTGAAGGTCATCGTACTTCTGAAGATTATAGTACTTCTGAAGGTAATGAGTCCTCTGCCATCGAAGGTTATCTCGCCACAGAAGCTCATCGGAGTCTCACCACCGAAGCTTCTCCGAGTCTCACCGCCGAAGTTTATCCGAGTCTCACCACCAAAGCTTATCCTGCTTAATCTCACAATGTTCTATTGCCATGGTGTTGAGGAATACAATTGATGGTACAAGGTCAATAGTTGTAATTCGAGCTTCGGGGAGAGCAGATCTCCGAGTCAGATATACCAGCCGAATCTACAGCTCGGATTCCATCAAATGTGGCTGTATCAGAGTCCGTGTGCAAGCGCAGGAGTTGCAGCTTCATACTTGTTTGTTTGTAATCATATTGCATTCGGCCGCTTGCGGCCATGGCATAAACCTCATCCTAAGTACTTCCATGACAAAAAAAGCCACTTCCAAGTCGTACTTCCTGATCTCCTTCCCCCCGTTTCCGCCAAAACAAAAAGAAAGATACACACTAAGTACACTGTTTAACGGCTTCCCTTAGGTCGCCAACTGTCATATCTTCCGGTTGGGGTGTCCCACACCAAGGTGTACCCCCTCCCATCTTCAATCTTCATAACACGTCCCCTAGGTCTTTGCTTCCTATTGACCTTGGTCCACCCAGCCTCCGACTTCTTTTTCTCTTCCGACTTTGGAGCCTGTGCTCTTCCATTTTCGGACTTCGGTTTCTCTTCTGACTTTGGAGCCCTTGCTCTTCCATCTTCACGTTTTCGTTTACTGTCTTCCACCGCCCCCGTCGCATACTTTAAATGCATTAACGACTTCGGTGGGGAAAATAGTCTTGGAGTTTCGAGGGTCGTCCCTGTACTTGTCCCTGCGTGTTGGTTGGTCTGGCTTTCTTCTGGGATTCCTCCACTTTTCTAGCCAAATTTCGTTTGAGAACTTGCATGGCCAATGGTACCACTGGTGTGGGTGTTGGCCGAATCATCTTTTTCGTTTCGGGTGGTGGTGGTGAAGTCGCAGCTGCACTAGTGCGCAACCTGTCCAACTCCTCTCCCATCTCTTTCTTTTCCTCCTGTAGGCTCGAACAGTTGTCTTCAACTCTTCCACCAGATTCTCAGGCTTCCAATTTCCTCCTGGAACCTACCAGAAATCTTTTGTGTTTCCTGGCAGAAGACCTTGTCTTTCGCAATCCATTCGCGATGTAGCTTGTCATTCTCTTCAAGCCGTGATGTAGCTTCATCATCGTTTTCGAGCTTCTTGAAGAAGTTGTTTTGCAAATGCAAGAAACAATCCTTCGAGTTATCGTATTTCTTTTCATGCTTGTCAAGCCTATCTTCGATCCTTTTTAGAAGGGCGCAACTCGGTGCAGTTGTCGGCGGTGTCGCAAAAGTCGAAGACATCATAGAAGACGCTGTACCCCATCCCGTAGGGGATGGGGCCCTCTCTGGGGAGGTTGTCGCATCGTTTCGTGGGGGAAAACCCGATGCAAAAGTCGACTTTGGGGGAAAAGCCGATGCAAAAGTCGACACGGACACATTGTTCGGGGGAGGTTGAGCAAACAGAGTGACTGAGATGATCTCTGGGACTTCGCTCTCGGGGTTTCAAAAGCGGAAGAGACAATCGTAGACAGTGTCTTTTGCAGCCCTTTGTTGCCTTTGCGAGGCATCGTGAAGCCAAACTAAAAATTCGTGGCCAAAGGTAATTGGTCGAGAGCCGTCTTGGGGAAAGCAATCTGGAAGTGAAGTGATGGAAATTGACAACGACTCGGCGTTGCAGCTTCATACAATGCTGGCGGTGATGGTGATGGTGGCGGCGATTGAAATGGTGATGGTGATGGTGAGGGTGATGGTGACAGTCACACCTGAAGTCGAGCCCATACTTCGAAGTTCTTGCTAAGTCCGCTAGCTACTGGCCGCCGTCGCTGGCTAGATGCTAGCCCTCTTCATCTGGCCAGAGCTCCAAAGCTAGAGCTTCGTGCGCTGGCTAGAGCTGGCTCAAACTTGGAATGCTAGGGCAAGCGGAGGCTAGCCAGAGCGGAGTTTGGCCTGAGCTTCTGGTGAACCATAAGTTAGTATGCTGGTGCTTGTAAACCTAAAGCATGCCTGCAGCCTGGTCCTGGCGAAAACTGGAAAGCCAATTTGCTCAAAAGCCAATCTGCTCGAAAGCTGGGAATTATGACAATGGGAACGCCTGTCTGCATGACAGGAAAAACGCAGCGAAATTCGGCTGAAAGCCTGAAAGTTCGCCCTACTTTCAAAGTTGGATCTTGTCTGGGTATTCGCAAATTCGCTTTTGCGCCGGTGAAAGCTGGAAAGAGCCTGAAAGTGATGCGAACAGTTTCCCGATGTGTATAAAGTTAGGAAAACAAATCAAACCAACAGAATTGGGGAATCATTCTTTCATCATTGAGCAAACGGGCCAGCATTGACTCATGAAACATGCTGACGTAGAAATTTCAAGGGCTGAGGAAAGAGTTATGAATGCAACTCGTGGGATCTCCAACTGTTTCCCGAGGATACAGGAATTATATGCCTTTATCAATATCCTCAACATCTTCAATCATTTGGAGAGTTATGTACATTTCATCAAAATCTACAACTCCCTGACCGATATCATCTACCCATTCGGCATATTCGGGATCAGAGGCATTATGCCTAGGCTCATATTGACAGAGGCAAATGAACGCATTCCAAACAGGGCTAGAGACTATTGAAGCGTCGACTGTTTCGCTCTTACCAGCAGAATATACAACAGGAGCCACCTAACCAAAGTCCCCGATGCCCAAAAAAAAGCTTTCTGTTGAGACGATCTTGAGGGTAGGAGGAGAAGATCTAATCTGTCTGTTTATTCTCTCTAACTACAGGAGAAATCTATGCTTTATATACACAAGGAAAACTGAGGTTCCGCTGAGAAACCATCGGGAACATACATTACAAATTGTCAGTGGCTATGCGGGTGGCGAGTGACTCATCATGTATGAGTCTACTCAGCAACTTAGCAATCATTAGTAATCACTCTCCAGTGCATTTCAGCAGCTTCACTGGCCATCTAGAAACTCGGAGGCCATTCGGGTTAAATCTTTAGCCAACACTTTCCGCCATAAGGAATATTGCGGCCAGTGATACCCCTAACAAGTTCATCCACACACTCTAAAGTAGACCTGTAAGCCATAGCCATCTCTTCCCAGATGATAAGGTCTATGGCTGCAAAGAACAACACTCACTGAGAATTGGATACAAGTTTAGTATGTAGTTCAGAACCCTCCGGGGAAATATATCAGTCAAAGTAATGACAGTGTTCTAAACAGGCCTGGCCGGCCCTCGGGCTTTCAGGCGGGCTTTGAGGCGGCCGGGCCGGGCCGGTAATCTCAAAGCCCATGGAGGCCGGGCTTTCAAATTAAAAGCCCTCGGGCTTTGCCAAAACCCGCGGACTGTATGGGCTTTCTAATCGCTTGGGAGATGACATAATTTGTGCA
Organism: Trichophaea hybrida; assembly: GCA_015178995.1. Taxonomy (NCBI): domain Eukaryota; kingdom Fungi; phylum Ascomycota; class Pezizomycetes; order Pezizales; family Pyronemataceae; genus Trichophaea; species Trichophaea hybrida. Next base: position 28,375 of record WHVE01000096.1, read on the forward strand.
TTGAATGTATGAAATCTTGGTAGAAAGCGGGCATTATGGAGTCAAGTGAGGTCAGGAAGTTGGAGGAGACGCTTTGGGCATTGAAACAACAGTCTGATGTGATTTAACATAAGGCTAGGAGGTCAGGATCGAGAGGTGTACTTGCTTTGTTTTCTTCGGGGCATTTTATGGACCCCACTACCCCACAGCGTATTTCTTAAGAACCAGGGCTTCACCGGACGATCTATCCGGTCAAAGTATTCTTCTTTAGTGTGTATTTGGTCCCTCCAATTTATAGCATAGCCAGAAATGATATCATGGCTCTATGACTTTTTCAATCTGTAGATGTCACCCGTGGATGTGAATGACAAATAAGCAGTTTGTCATCTCTCATACATTGTTACACTTAATGAAGTGGTACTTCAGATAACTGAAATACGACCTTCAGATCTCAGTTTTGCACAATGAGCCAAAGCACTGTAATACATTCTGTATCCCGTCTTGCCATCAAGGTAATACCATGTGTTTGTGTGATCCACACCTGTAACAATGCCGTAAATAACATGAAATACTGCAGTTTACTTGGCATTCATCAAAGAAATCCCTTGGGCAGAAAGTTGAATCAATTTGTCAATTCTACTGCTGAAAGTCTTGCGCTCAATACCTATCTCTTGTACATATTGACCTGGGTCCGGTAGTCTGAATTTATCTAAGCTGGAACCAAGTGTAAGAAGAAGTGTATGTATATTATGTCAGGCTTCAAGGTATGCATCTCTAGCTTTGCTCAATCACCACCAGCGACAGCACCATCCCCTGCCTAACTTCGCTTGATCACCACCAGCCAGCTTCGCTCGATCAGAACCACCATCTCCTGCCCAGCTTCGCTCGAAACCCACCATCTTATTCGATCCACAACAGCCATCATCTCTCAATCACCACCATCATCTCTTGATCAACAACCGCAAGCTCCTACCCAGTTTCACCCGCTCACCACCAGCCAGCATCCCTTGATCAAAAGCCGCTATCTCCTACCATACTTTGTTTAATCACCACCATCTTCACTCGCCAGCTCCGACCGACTTTTTCTCAATCACCACCAGCCCTCTTTGCTTGATCAACAGCCGCCAACTCCTACCAAGCGCTGTCTTTGTTCAATCAACAGCCTCCAGCTTCTACCTAGCTTTGTTCAATCACCATCAGCCTGCTTTGCTCAATGAACAGACACAATTTCCTACCCAGCTTCACTCAATCACCACCAGCCAGCTTCGCTCAATCACCAGCCGCCAGCTCCTACCCAGCATCACTCGATCATCACCAGCTATCTCGGCTCAATCAACAGCGGCCAGCTCCTACCCAGCTTCTCTCGATCACTACTAGCTATCTTTGTTCAATCAACAGCCGCCAGATACAACCTAGCTTCTAACAATCACCACCAGCCAGCTTCGCTCAATCAACAGCCGCCAGCTTCGCATGATCACCAGCATCAATTATTGCTCGATCAACAGTTGCCAGTTTCTACCCAGTTGCATTCAATCGCCACCAGCCGGCTTCATTCAATCAATAGCTGACAGCTCCTACCCAGCTTTGCTCCATGATAACCGCCAGTTCCTACCCAGCTTCGATCGGTCACAACCAGCCATCTTCGTTTGATTAACAACCTCCTGCGTCTACATAGCGTTGTTCGATTATCTCGAGTGCCAGCCCAGCTCGATCATATCCTGCCAGCCATGAGCCAGCCCTGCTTCATCACATCCGGGCAGCTGAGAGCCATTTTGGGTTGATGGTGTCCAGCCAGTCGACAGCCCGCCCTGCTCGACCATCTCCAGCATGCCTGCATCCCACGCGCAACGCTCTACTCAAAGTGAATCTCCAAGTTCACCTGATCGAAATACTAATGCTGCAGTCCAGGTCGGCTCAATCGCACGAGAGCTAATTCAAGGTCGATCATTTCCAGTCAGCCGAGAACAAGCCCGTATCTATCACGTCCAGCCAACCGAGATGATTATCTCCAGCCAGCCAAATGCCAGCTCGGCTCGATCGTGTCCAGCCAGGTGAGAGCCAGACCAGCTACATCATCTCCAGTTAGCCGGGAGCCAACCCTGCTCTATCGCGTGCAAGCAACCATGAGGCAGCCATTTATGCAACACCATGTGCATCCAAGATCTACCATGCTTTTTGTATATAGTTAACAATAAATTTGTGAATCAAAGCTGTGACTGTGAATTAAGGCCGCGACCGTACAGTGTGCTGAGTCTTGAAGCAAATGCTGCGTCTGTAGGTACCACAGTATGACAGCTATCGCTTCAACCAACTGGGTTCCTTGTGTCCAGGCAAGACACGAATGTAAGCAACTAAGGGCGGCAAAGCCGCCCCCCATAGCTAGTATGAATAAGTCATATGATTTCACTCTACCAATTTTCCATATTGATAGAATTGACATACTTTTGTGCTTGATGATTATGTTGGAGTGCAATATGGACATTTTTAAATGAGTGTCAACACAGTGTGCAGACTTTTCTCTTCACTGTATAGCCTGATAATAATCAGCACTAAGATTTTCAATACATGACAAAAACTAATATTATGACAGTCATTTTCTTTCATTTAGGCAATACATGATGTTCATCACTGTAACCACAAAAAAGTTGCCCATGCAAATGCAATGCCCCCACTTGTAAATGGAAAAATATACAAAAACAAATATCTGCTACTGCCTATATCCTTTACGCTGGCATGTTTTGACATTAATGTTAGGCAGAAACACAGAAATAGATTGCTGTGCCATCCACAATGATTTCCACCCTGATCTGATTCCTGGGTTATTCCGAGTTGAATGTACTTCTAGCTCATCATTGATAATAGAAAAATTGAATACACCCAGTTCATTTTCATCATCCGCTTGTATATTCATTTCATCATTGTTTGAAATGTTTCCATCCACAGTTCCAATGGAATGAGTCCTCAGAGTCAAAATGGCAGTCTGTCGCACTGTGATCAACACTTGCCCCTGAGTAGCAGTCATTCCTTTTGATGTGATGGATATTGAATTCTGTTGTGTGGCCACCAAAGAGGATTATCTGCGATAATGTAGGTGGAAGCGGTGACTTCTCTGTCAATTGGAATGCATCAGTACTATTCTATTGAAAGGCAGACCATCATGAGTTCACTGTTTCTGCTGTGACTGAAATATATCCCATGGCTGTCATATGCGTGTGTTGAGCACACACTGCCTTCTGAGTTGAATGTAAGTTTTCACTACCCTGCCATATCTGCAAAATTTCAGGCCCGCCTAGCCAGTCAGTCAACCTTTTGTTCTGAGAATTGTTCTTCATTTCTGTATCTTTATGAGAATCTTGAGGGTATATCATTGCTATATTATCTTCAAGCAGCCCAGCATTGGATCTTTACAACTGACATACCACCACTTTTATACAAAGTATTTGCCATGTAGTGTTTGACTGTCTGCAAAGATCACATCCCGGCCCAGCGCAATACTATCCTCAATACCATCTCTCAGTGGCCTGATGGAAAATATATTCTGTACAACATTGCCAAGTTCAACATACAGGTTATTCAATTTCTTCCTATTTCACCACCCGTCAGGAACATCAGGCATCCAGAATGCACTGCTAAAATTCAGTCTATTGATATGGCAATTATTTAGACTTGATTTCATTTGTGTCCACCTTCTTAGTGCCTGAGGTGGTGAATTTCAATACACAGTTGTGGCTGTGAATAGTAGTGCTGTACAATGGCATCATCCAGGAGTAGATTTGACCACGTTTGCATGTTTTATGTACTCAGCAGCTTAATTGAACACATCATATGAATCATGAAATCAATGTCTTTGCCCGGATACTGGTCAGGTGGGGAATGTATCTTTGTGATTTGGTGTTTCAAGTTTAAAGTTGGGTGTTATACAATCATTGGACAAGTAACCATACTGTACATACTTTGGAAATATGTCCTTCTATTGAGCCATGAAGAGACCCTGATCCTCAGGATAAATATCGATAGCTTGGTCCCACTTTCAAAATGAACATCCGCAACATAAATCAAAAATATGCGCCGCAATGAAGAGCCTGTCCAACACTATTATAACATCCAAACACTATTTGGACAGCTCGTGGAGTACAAATTTCAATGCAGGGAATGTATTCTCCTCCCACTGAGTGTTTTTCTTCACCAAGGCGGACATGACTCCATTCAAATAGTCAAATATATCATTGTAAATAACCATAACGTGCTGTAGGTGACTGTTCACCATTCGAATATTGAATTGGTCCAATATTGAAATGGTCACAGAGATTCCATTGCATGATGAACAATGACCGATTTATCCGGTATTGAATATCCATGACAATTATGTATATAATTTGTAATTTTCTGCCACTGGCAAGTAAAATTGTGGAGTCAATGTGCGTGCCGCTGTGATTCCATGGGTGAATTCCAGTGAGTTTTGACATTGATAATGGATAGCACAGCAATTCTAACCTACGATTTTCGACAGTCAGGATTTCATGTACACAATTTGGTGTCAATTCAGTATCAACCACACGCATTTGCTGCCTCATCAGGAGTTACTAATGATCGATATCAATTTCATATGGTAGTTACCTTTTCAATTATGCTAGCCAAACCAGGATTTGCAATGGACACATTGTGGATTCAAGTGTTGCACATCGTCCGTAGATTCTGAATATTTGTTGATGGTGTACTCTCATTTTCACTAAATTGCTTGTCATGCTTATAGGCTTCCCATGCCTTCGTGAGTACCATAACTCCAGGATTGCTCATATAGTTACCCAAACATGTCTGAATGACATGCACTATACAAGGGCAATAGTTCTTCAATGCTGACCATACCATTCCTGATGTTACAAGGGTTGATAGCAGATCCCAAGTCATAAAGTAGGTCGACTATGAGTTATGCGTGGCAATACGAAGAAACTGGCAATGATCAAGTTCAAAACACTGTTCATCTTCCTTCACAAGCGCAGCCTGCCGTTTCGCTGTGATTCTTCCATTGACCAATGGTTCGTTACCAGAAGAAAATCACAAATTGAGTGTATCCACACCTCATCAAACACGAGCTGCATCTCACAAAGACTCAAGTTGTGATCAATTCAAAAACCAATGACGTATAATCAGGCTGGTTTGTGTCATAATATCCACAAATCCCACACCACTCTGACTGGCCGTGTTGTTGGCAACTGATTTTTGATCGCTTTCATGGTCAAGACACAGTCTCTATGGCAGGTAACCGTGAGAGTACTGGGGGAGTGGACAACATTGTCACTGTGTAAACTATTGGCCAACTGTTGAAGCTCAAAATATAGTATAACATTCCAGGAGATATGTGCTGAAACCAACCCTAGCTTAAGCTGATAGTTCCATATATCTTGGTGAAATTGAAAAGTTGAATAATCACTATTTGCAACAGTATAATGTTGTTCCTGGCAGCAATGTTTGTTTTCATATGATTCAATAATATCCTCAATTGAACATGATCAACATGCCACCACCGAATCTTCACTTCCATTCTTTCTGTGTACCCCCAATGCATGTTCATCCCCAGCTACACCAGTCAAAAAAGTGATATTTTATTCCGTTCAATTCTTCAGTTCAGCTTTCTGCACCTTGGTTGTGGGATGTTTGCCCATTCAGGTTGGGCAATTATCAGAAGCTTGTGCGAGGACTGCATACCCAACAATTCATATGACATCAGGGATAGCATTATAATGATTTGCGCAGTGTATGCAGCATTGCCAAGCAGCAGAACGCCATGAGCGTTTCAATATAATTGTGTATTTTATTTCCCCATTCGTGGAGTGGGCGATAGAGCACACTTGGAATGAGGTATGAATTATTTTGTATAGAATTGAAGTGGATGACATTGATTTGAATGTGATCAGCTTGAAAACATGAATACGTATACCTTGGGACATTTGAAAGATCAAAAACACTCCGGAGAGACAAAATATGCATCAGTTGCAGAATATGAAACCCCGATTTTTGTCTATAAAGTCAGAACATCAATTGATTCAAGTAATTTTGAGGTCGATAAAGCGGAAGATTGTGAATTGTGTATTTCAAAAGATTTGATTCTCACGAATATAACTTTACATTTGGTACTGTTAAGAATTAATTGCACCTATAGCTGGGCAGATGCGGGATATCAGCATTCAACAAAATCCCTGCTGTTGTATTGGATGCGTCATAATATATCATCATGGTGATGCTCTCACTCAGTAGCTGCACACATATAATGATGTACCATTTCTGCATTGACATTACTGAAGTCAGAGTCAGTTATGTGGACATACCCTATTAAATAATTCAGCTGGATTGTTGAAAATCGGTTGATGTTGAATTGCACTAGTGGCACCCATATTCATGCATCAAAGATATGTCGTTACAGAATGTGAATAGTTCATATACATTAAATCAGATAATTGGGCTATATAATTCCACTTCAGCAGCTTCACACAAGTTGTTGACGTGATGCTAATGTTTACATTGGGTGGTGGTACTGATATCAGTGCCGGAATCGTGTCTTGTTGGAGGCTTCCCATAATTTATATTACTACCATCTGACCATTTGGCTGTAGTGTGCCAATTCAACAACTTGACAAAGATTGTTGACTCTTCATTGATGCTCATTTTGAGTAGTGTCACTGAAATGTGTTCCAGCGTGATCCATCATGAGTGGATACCAATAATATATTAAAATTCAATCTGACCATTTGGCTGTACCATACCAATACCAACTCATCACTAAGATAGTTGATCGTCCAATGACACTCAATTGAAGTGGTTGTACTGATTACTGTGCCGCAATGTTATATTGTTAGAGGATCTGCATAATGCATAAAAATACAAGATGTCAATTGCGCTATACCATACCAATTGAGCAGCTTTCCATTGATGGTCGACGCTCCATTGCCAAGTACTTTGAGTGGTGGCTCCGAAATCTGTGCCACAGTGATACATCAATACACAATGCCAATGATTTATAAAATACATCATAACTATTGGGCTGTACCATATCAATTGAGCAGCTTCACAAGGTTGTTTGACGCTCCATTGACACTCACTTCGAGTGGTGGCAATAATATGCAAGCCACAGTAATATCTGGGTATAGGGTATCAATAATGTACAACAATACAATCTCACCACTGAGCTGTACCATAGCAATTGAGCAGCTTTCCAAAGAAAATTGACAAATGGTTTACTCACATCTTGAGTGGAAGCACTGATATTTGTGCCATGATGATAGTATATGGCCTGAGAATGACAAATCCTGATAAAAATACAATTTGACCATTCAGCTGTGACATACCCATTGAGCAGTATCACAATCATCATTGACTCTCAATTGATGTTCACAATTTGTGGGGGAACCGATCTTTGTGCTGCAATAACATACTATTAGAGGAAGCCAATGATTTATAAAAATATAATCTGATGATTGGGCTGTTCCATATCAATTGATCAGCTTCCCAAAGATTATTGACACTCCTTGGACACTGATATTCAGAGGTTGAACCAATATTGGAACTGCAATGAGATATCACAAAAGGATGACACTGATTGATAAATATATACTTTGATCGTCCAGCTGTACATACAAATTGCGGAATTTGACTATGATGGTTGATGCTCCATTGATGTGCACTTCAGGTGGTGACACCAATATCCAAACGACAATGATTTATTGCTAGGGAGCACCAAGAATCCATTACAATTCAATCTGACCATAAGTCTGTACTGTACAAATTGAAACCCTTCAAAACAGTCTTTCCCTTGCCAGGCGCATTCATGACTGACATATGCCATTTATATGTAACCGTAAATATTCAGCATGATCTGGCCGCTGATATTGATATTGTATTACATTTTTCACATTATGCAGTTTCTTGACAGAAGTAGATGATAAAATTCAATCCTTGATATTGATACACAATTTATTTGCGTATATGCAGATATTTTCAGCAATTTGTCATACAATTTCAATATGAATTTGCTCAATCAATGTCAAATCAAATTAGCAATCTTGAATTCACATTATAAATAAATAATAATATTTTCATCTGTCTCATCACTATTTGTACTGCAGGCTGTATACCTTGTATGGTTCGGCATACAATTATGGGATATATCAACCCCAGAAGATCATGAAGCACTTTCCAGTTGAAACGGTGAGTACAGGCTGGTAAGGCATCGTAGGGGCTGGTATGTCAATTGCGGTTGGTATGGTTGCAAACGGGAATCAGTTATTGAGTATGTTTTTATATAAGTATAATAATAGCTACCGTACGATGGCAGCCATGCAGAGTCAACATCAGGTGGACGCTGACTCAGCCTCGGCTGTTAGTCCTACCAGCAGCTGCAACCCTAGCCACTAAGGCCTGTTCTCTGCTGTTACATCATCCTCCTCTCTCAGTGTATACCTCCTGGGCTGCCAATTATGAATACATATAGCAGAACCAAGATCCTGCTTTGTGCGCAGTTGAAATGGCCTCAGACGTCCTCTTAAGTCCCACCACTGATCGGAGTCAGTCAGGCAACCTCATGGCGGATTCGGTGGACAGGGAAATCCACCTCCAGTGGAAGGTGGTAAAAGCTGTTCCGATGCTGTTTGTACCGGGCCGAAATCCATAAAAAGAGATGAATCAAGAACAGGGGAAACTCAAACAGTGCCAATTTCGGCTAATTCCTCCAAATTCTCCGATTCCCCCAAGCCACAAGTGTGGTGGTTGTACAATCACAGTTGGGGTTCATTCGGATTCTCCCGATGGAACCGGTCGACTAGCTCTGGATCATGTTCAGGGTATTCTGCGGACTCCCAAATTGTTCAGATGTAGTTGTAACCTGCCCACTAAACAAACTAGTAGAGACAGCGATAGCGTCGCATTGTGTCAAGGATCTGTTCGACCTGCAATTTTTCAGAATTGTCAACGATCATTGGCTGAGGCTCTCATGGCTGCAGGCCGGAGATTGGTGGCCTGTATACATCGAGCAGAGATATCTGGATGACGTCATGAATTCGCATCGTTCTCGAAGCATCTAGTTTGTAAGCATTTTTGTTGATAAGCTTACTCACCGTATATAGGCCTGCTCTCTGATTGTCCAATTGTGTAGACGGCCTCGTCTAGTGTCCGCAACGGTTCTAACCCGGAGGTTCAGGTCTGGGTTCAGGTTGGAACCGAACCAATTCCAAATTGGCGGTCCCTCTGGCCAGTATAACCGTAACACAATGAACGGTCCAGGTCTATGCATCAATTTGGAACTGCTGAAATTTCCGTATTATATAACAGTTTGAAAACACTTTCATAATGGACCACATGCAACTTTCGCACTCTGGTATTTGATAACATCAGTAATTCATAATGACTATATAGTCTGCCAGAAATATCATTTTAACAAAACGAAATATTTTAAAAATAACATACTGAATCGATCGATATTTTTGTAGATTCGACTGGGTTCTGCAACAATCAAAACCTGAAGCGAAGTTAAACGAATACTGGTTTCAAACTCCGTAGAGTATCATATGTATGTAGTACCATAGATATTGTAGTCTCGACCATGGTCGCCATGAGGGTATTGCCTACTTCTTGCTTGATTTCGTCAATACAATCAGACATATAACGTGTAACATGACCGGACTGATAGATATACAATATCTCAATGCACCCGGAATGTATGAACCACAGAATGGAATTTCGGAAATTATCAAAGTGGCGAAAAATAATTAACATTTACCGTCAAAGTGCAAGCACTTGTCATATTGAATATATAAACAATCATGCGATCAATTATAAATAGAACTATGACTCACTATCCCACTTCAGCTGAAATAGTAGTAATTTAACTACCACATAGTAATTACAGTACAATTAAAGTCATTTGGTTGCAGTCTGCAGGTATTTTTCAAGGCTATTTCAAATCAATTGGACTCCAAAAGACAATGTTCATGGGTACTAGTAATAATAAACATAGAAATCACCAATTCAGAGAAAAGACAATGTACTACTGATTGGTCATTTGGTACAATAATGATATTTGAATTTACAACAATTCAAGCTTCAAGTTGAATACCACAGAAGAGCAAATGAACCACAATTCAGTATTAAGGGCTGCCTTTGGTCGAGATACATGCAATCAAGGACAATCAATTGTACAGCATGTGTGCTCTAAAATCCGCGTAAACAGAGAGTCAACGCTGTTCAGTTAAGCATATCATTATTGGATATGGTCACATTTGTGGAAATAATCAAATGGGATGTTGTGACTGACTTTATCCACGGATAATCATTGTGCAGTGCTTGTATGCTGCAAAAGAGTGCAACACCAATTCTGTTTACAAATTCATTATACATTTCAACTCAGGTGGAATCAATTATAATGACTGTCTTTCAACTAGATATAGCATAACTATTGTGCAGTATAATTGCTCCGAAATTAGCGTCAACAGAGCGTCAACAGCAGCTTAAGATGCGGCGCAAAAATCAAGTACACACTTTTTCAGTAGTTGGACTCCATTGTGTCTGGTTTTATTCAATTCAGGACAAACTATTGTGAAGTATGAATGTCATAAAATGAGCGTCAACGGAGTGTCAACGTGTGCCAGCTCAGCGGATTATTATTGGATAGAGTCGGGTTTGTACAAATGAACGAATTGGCTTTTTTGACTGACTTCATGGACAGATAATGATTGTGCAGTGCTTCCATTGTACGAAAGAGGGGAACCCCATTGCTGTTTGCAAAATCATAATGCATTACAATTCATATGGAATCGATTATAATTACAGTCTTTCCATTGGATCCAGAGTAGCTATTGTGGCATATGATTGCCATGGAATGAGCGTTATCAGAGCGTCAACAGCGGCTTAAAATGCGGCTCAAAATCAAATGGATTATTTTGAAGAATGCATTCTTTTTCAGCAGTTTTGACTACCTTTTGGCAGGATTTATCGAATCTAGAGCAAACCAATGCGCAGTTTGAAGGCCCTAAAATGAGCCACAACGGAGAATCAACACTTTTCGGTTCAGCAGATTATGATTGGATAGAGGCGTATTTGTTGAAATACTCACATTGCATGTTTCAACTGACTTTATCGACAGATGATTATTGTGTAGGACTTCTGACATACGAAAGAGTGAAGCTTCAAATCTGTTTGCAAAATACTTATACATTACAATTCATAAGGAATCGATTATAATGATAGTCTTTTGATCTGATGCAGCATAGGTATTGTGCAATATGACTGCTCTGCAATGAGCGCCAACAGTGCGTCAACAGTGGCTGAAAATACGGCTCAAAATACGTCTCAAAACCAAATGCCTTATTTTGCAGAATGCATTCTTTTTCAGCAGTTTTGACTGCCTTTTGTCAGGATTTATTTGATCAAGGACTAACTATTGTTCAGAATTAATGCCCTAAAATGACCGTCAACAGAGTGTCAACACATATCAGTTCAGCAGGTTATTATTGAATGGAGTCGCATTTGTTGAAATAATCAAATTGGATGTTTTGACAGACTTTATCGACAGATATGTATTTTGCAGCACTTCTGACGTAGGAAAGAGAGGAACCCCCATTCTCTATTCAATAACGTTATACATTACAATTCATTTGGAATCGATTATAATCACCGTCTTTCAATTATTTGCAGCATAGCTATTGTACAGTATAGTGTTAGCAACGGTTCCAAATTTCGGGTCCGGTTCGGTTCCGGGTCGGAACCGCTTGTGATTGGGCGGTTCGGTTCCATGGGCGGTTCGGAACCGGAACCGACCCGGACCCGCCGGGTTTTGGCGGGTTTTTTCTCTAAAACTATCGCTCCAATTCAGTATTTGAGTTCTGATTGGATCGCGACATGTTCTATACGTAGATTATGCAGTTTTTGACGCTCTTTCACCTCCCGGTCTCCGATTTGCGATACGATCAGTATTCGTTGAGTCGCTGTGAAATAAAGCCGAAAATGCGGCCAAAATCGACTGTTTTTCACAGCGACTGAACGAATACTAATCGTATCGCAAATCAGAGACCGGTAGGTGAAAGAGCGTCAAAAACTGCATAATCTACGTATAGAACATGTCACGATCCAATCAGAACTCAAATACTTAATTGGACCAGAAAAGCTGTGATTATTGGGGCCGATGAAAAATGAGGCTCTGCTGCAGCTAAAACCCGCCAAAACCCGGCGGGTTACGGTTCGGTTCCGGTTTTTAACCGCCTGTGATTGGACGGGTCGGTTCCTTGGCGGTTCCAGAACCGAACCGGGGCCACGGGTCCGGTTCCGAACCGGACCGCGGCCGGGTAACCCGGACCCGTTGCTAACACTAGTACAGTATGATTGCTCTGATATGAGCATCAACAGAGCGTCAACAGCAGCTCAACCTGCAGCTCAAAAACCAAAAGCTTCATTTTGCAGGAGAATTGACTGCCATTCGTCAACATTTATTCAATCTAGAGCTATCTATCATTCAGAATTAATGCTCTAAAATGAGTGTCAACAGAGTGTCAACATTCTTCATTTCTGCAAATTATTAATAAATTGTGTCGCAATTGTTGAAATATTCAAATTGGATGTTTGGACTGACTATATTCATTGATGATTATTGTGCAGTGCTTCGGATGTACGAAAGAGAGGAAGCCCATTTCTGTTTGCCAAATCTTTATATATTCAAATTCAAATGGAATTGATTATAATGACTGTCTTTCAATTAAATGCAGTGTAGCTATTGTGCAGTATGATTGCTCTGATTTGAACGTCAACAGAGCGTCAACAGCGGCTGAAAATGCAGCTCATAAACCTAATGCATCATTTTGCAGAAGAATTGACTGCCATTTGTCAACAATTATTCAATCTGGGACTAACTATTGTTGACAATTGATGCCCTGACATGAGCATCAACAGAGAGTCAACGCTTGTCGGTTCAGTAGATTATTATTGGATGGAGTTGCAATTGTTGAAATAATTAAATTGGATGTTTGGACTGACTATATCAACAGATGATTATGGTGCAGTGCTTTTGACGTATAAATGAGAAGAAGCACAATCCTGTTTGCAAGATTGTTATACATGACAATCTATATGGAATCAATCATAATGACTGTCTCTGTATTTCATACAACATAGCTATTGTGCAGTGTGATTGCTCTGAAATGAGTGTCAACAGTGCATCAACAGTGGCTCAAAATTCGGCTCCATAACCAAATGCATCATTTTGCAGCAGAATTGACCGCCATTGGTTAAAATATATTCAATCTAGAAATAACTATTGTTCAATATTAATGCTCTGAAATGAGCGTCAATCTAGCGTCAACGCTTTTCAGTTCAGAAGGTTATCATTGGATAGAGTCGTTTTTGACAAAACATTCACGTCGGATGTTTTGACTGACTTCATCGACAGATAGTTATTGTACAGCTCTTCTGACGTACCAATGAGACGAACCCCCAATAGTGTAAAGTTCGCAAGAATATCATTGGATACACACAAAAGTCCCCGATCGTATTTGAAAATATATTCTCAAGTCAAAAGTTTGACTGTAAGGTTATTACCATTGATTATCAATAATCAACTGAATGCAAAAGTAATGTCCTATGAGAAGCAAACCCGACATGTGGAACTGAAGATTGAACCCGCCAGGTCCAACTAAACCCGGCAAAACCAGCAGGTTGGCCAGTTCGGTTCCGGGTTTGGAACCGCAAATTATGCACGGTTCGGGTTTGGAACGTTTCCAGAACCGGTACGGGGCTCTGGTTCCGGGTCCAACCCGGACCGCAGCCGCGTAACCCGGAACCGTTGCTAACACTAGCCTCGTCGTACGGAGGTTTTTCGTTGATAGCCATACTTTTTCCCCGACCTCGAAAGTGACTTCTTTGCTGCTGGAGTCCTTGGCTTGCCGCACTTGAGTTTCGAGTATATTTTTGGGAAGCATTTGTTGTGTCTCGCCTAGGGTGGCCGACATCGAGTCTGCTGGGATCTTCGACCTCAGGTTCAAAGGGGTCATTGGAGCCTTGAACTGCAAGGGAGGATGGTTGTTGGAATTGGCCCGGAAGGGAGTCATCCTCGTCGAGTGGTGTACGGAGTTGTTGTATGTAAACTCGGCCAATGAGAGAAGCTCAACCAAGTTATCCTGCTCGTAATTGCAAAATACTCGGAGGTACTGCTCCATCGTCTGATTTTGCCTCACTGTCTGGACATCCGTCTGTGAGTGGAAGGCTGTCGAGAGTTGGCGGTCAGTACGGATAAGGGAACATACCCTCGTCCAGAATTGGCTCGTGAATTGGCCTCTTCGATCAGTGACGATGTTGTCAGCCACACCATGCTTGCAAATGACATGCTCAAAGGAGAATATGGCCAGTTCCGGTGAATCGTCGTCGTTTCGGCATGGCAGGTAGATTGCTATCTTCGTTAGCCGATCGACAATGACTAAGATTCCGGTGTACTTGGATGCAGTTCATTCCGGCAAGTCGGTGACAAAATACATCATGACACATTCCAAGGGTCATGTCGGAGGTGCCAAGGGCATCATTGTACCATGTTGAGCGTGCCATGGAGCCATGACACAGTGACAAACTTTGCAGGGACTGACGTACTGCCTTATGTGCATGTCCATCGCAGGCCAATAGAAGTCCCTTGAAACTAGTTGTGTGGTCTTAAGGGCTCCGAAATGACCTGATTCGGGGTTGTCATGAAAGAGACTTATCACTGTAGCATAAAGTGTTTGATCTGCAGGAACGTATATCCTCCCTTCATAAGTCAGAGCTCCAGCGACGACCTTCCATTGGATCCCGTCTTTGGGGATGTTGGACATTGGCGAGTCGACAATCTTTGCATTCACGTCGATTGCCAATGTGTCGGAAGACAAGACTCTCTGAATCGCCGGTAGGAGATCATCGTACGGTTCAATTTCAGGTGAAATCGCCCTCACTGCCAGGGTTGCCAAAGGTTGCCCAATAGGCTTCTTGCAGCCTTGTTCGTAGTCGGGCCGTCTATACGGGCCGTCCGCCGGGTTTTTGATACTTTCCAAATGTTCGATGTTGCAGTATTACGCTGAGCGAATTTGCGACCACCTTGCTTGTCGCCGTGAGAGCACTTTGGAAGTTTGGAAATAATCAAGGTTCTTGTGGTCACACCGCACCGAAATCTTGTGCCTGGCTCCTTTGCGATAGTAACACCATTGTTTCATGGTCTCAACGATGGCGAGGAGCTCACGGTCGCACGTATTGTAGATATGCTCGGCTGGCAAACACTTCCACGAATAAAAATCGACTGGCTGGAGGGTTCCAAAGCCGTCATACTTTTTCAGGATGCCGGTAATCCTAAAGCCGCTCGCATCGGTCTGGAGAACGATTGGCTTGACCGTGTCGCAATGCTGTAGAATCGGTGCTGCAGTGAAGTCCCTTTCGAGTTTCCGGAAAGACAGTTCAGCCTCCCGAGTCCATTTCCATTTGTTCTTTCCAAGGACTCTTGACTGACTGGGCTGAGGTTGGTTTGACGAAGGCCCTAGTTTTTCGGCATCAGAGGGGTTGTCTCCCTTCTTCAATAACTCTGTGAGGGCAATGGTCACCTTTGCATATTGTCGGATGGACATCCGGCAGATGTTGGTGAATCCGAGCAGCACTTGGACGTCGTGAACTGACTCAGGAGTCGGGCAATCCTCAATTGTTGATATTTGGTCCGACACCATGCCGGCTCCTTCCGAACTATACACTAAGCCGAGGTGGCCCACTTCTGAGACTCGAATTTTGAACTTTTCCGCCTTGCAATAGAGACCGAACTCTTGGAGTGGTTCCAGACCTTTCTTACATGTTTATTGTGATCCTTCTTGTATCTCGAGCAGATGAGAATATCATTACAGTAGCACGCGGCAAAGTCGTCAATATAGAGACGCAGGCAATTGTCGATATAAGTCTGAAATGTAGCCGGTGCATTCGTCAGGCCGAATGGCATGACTTTGTACTCGAATTGACCATCTCAGGTTCGGAATACCGTTTTGTACTCATCACCCTCCTGGATTCGAATATGGTCATACGCTCCGCGGAAGTCAAGCTTTGTGAAGACCCTGGCATCTTCTACTCTGTCAAGAATCTCTGTAATCAACGGGAGAGGGGACCGGTTCTTAACTGTTGCCTCATTGAGGGCGTGGTAGTCCACACAAAGCCTTAATCCTCCATTCTGCTTTTTGGCAAAACGTATTGGTGCCGCCACTGGTGATGATGACCACCGTATAAACCCATTTGCTAGGTTCGTCCTAATGTAAGCCTTTAGAGTCTTTAACTCGACCTCCGACAGGTTACAGATTCCCCCATATGGTAGCTTCAAACCGCGCTCGACATTGATCTCGTGGTCAATCGGGCGATGCAGTGGGAGTGTCCCGGCTGTAGCCTAACTGAAGACGTCCACGAAGTCATGAATCTTTGTGGGGATGCAGCCCCCATCGTCAGTCGCTATGTTTTTGAACTCGCTCCATCCAATCTCGTTAGATGTGTGCTTTCAACTGCATCTGTTGGAGGGTAATGAATCCCGGAAGCCTGGAAAAAGACGGTTCGCACATGAAAGAGCCAAGCCCCGCCGTCCAGTTACTTCCATCGTGACTCGGCAAGCCGGTAGCAGTCATTCATGCCCCGGATCGTTGGTACCTGGTCTGCCGCAACTACCGCCACTGCTCCTGCTCGCTCGTTCAGCTTATGGGGCTTCTCCCACCTTTGTCGGTGGTGCCTTCAATGGAAGCACCCAGCAACCCTGTGCACTCAACAAATCACATGGCGAAAGCCTCGACAACCTCGTTGATAGCTAGTCGGTCATCGAATGCGGTGGCTCCAAGCATGTGTATGTCTGAAGGCTTGTTCACTTCACCGCCCATCTACAGAGGGCCGTTGACCTTCGCCTGTGAAGGTTCCGACGTCATGTTGGTGACCGCTGGTGTATTTGCATCGCTGCTTGGGGTCTGCAGAGAAAGTTGTCGTCCAGAATTTCAGTCGATGTCCGAGTTTCTCGCCTTGAACCACCGCACGCCCAGCCTTAGATTGTATGATTTCATCAGAACGACTAACATTTCCGATTTGTCAACTGGGCCACGTGTTGAAAATACTGAACCCAGAAGCTAGTTTTGTGGCTCTCTTTTGCGGACATCATCATATAGCCGTTGAGGCCCTGGGTGCAGGCGAATGCGGGTTCGTGTCTTAGTCCAAGTGGCTTGGGCAGCCTTGGTGCCATAAAGATGCTTGTCACGCCGCAATCGATGAGTGCTTGAATACGTTGTATCTCACCGTTTCAATCCCGAATTTGTACTTCATGAACGATGTGCGATGAATCTGGTTTCTCTGTTCCACATAAATATTGACTTGAAAAAGAGCCCTTGGTGGCTCCAAAATAACTCTCGATTTGAGGGCTAATTGGTGGGGTTGGATTTCATCTATAGTTCCCAACAATGCCCACATTCCTAACGTTTTCAGCCCCAACTCCTGCTTGCCCAGCCGCTCCCGCCGGGCTAGGTGCCGGGAGAGGTATGTGAGTCTTTTTGACTACTGGGTGTCCAACAATTTTTGACGTTTCACGTGGTGTCCGCCTCCACCTGAGTTGGAGTCTAGTTCTGGCAAATTTGGCAGGCTGTAAATGGCGCAGTGGTGAATTTATGGTCTTTGCTTCCGCACTGTGTGCACTGCTGTTTGGCCATTCGGTTTTGGTAGACATCTTTTGAGGTCCAGAGTGCCAGCGGTAAGTTGGAACAATTGCCTCCTCCACCGGACTTTCCGTGTTTGAAGGACTTGCCGCCACCTCCGCCTGACGATTTTTAGGTCTGTGTGGTTCCCGATGGATTGGAGATGGACGGCCGGTATGTTCGTTTTCCACCTTTGTTTGACGATGCCAGTATCTGTTGACCGCCGGGTTTCTTTCCGTCGCTCTGGGTGTGTATGACCTCCAAAGCCGCGGCGTTGTCAAATAGCTCTTCAACTGATTCCAATCAACCAGATTTCGAGGTTATCGGCCCGATCATATTTTCGAGACGGTGCCGCAGGCCTTCCCAGGGCTTATCATAGTGTGCCATCTCCAGCTCCGGTAAATTTCAACCAGCCTATCTCCAATTAGCTGTAATACGATTTGGATAGGCGCTAACCAGTTTGTTTGGCAGTTGAATACATTCGTCCATCATCTTTATCACTGCACCAATGCGACGGTCTTTGTCTCCGTAGATCCGGTTGATCTCATCTGCACAGTGGTCGAAATTTCCCATGCACAGATCTGAATCCGCCCGTGGGCCGCAAGCCGATTCGGCTGGGTCGGCTGTTGGAGTCTGCGGCTGATGAGGGTCGTGATGGTTACTCCATGAATCGAGAAAAGAGACCGTATAATGCATTTCATCGGGTCCACAGTGTGGGAATAGATATTTGTGAGAGTCGAAATTGGAGCATAGGGCGTCGAGGAACATGTCAAACTCCTTTGATCCGCCACAGAATCGCATGGGCACGACCATATAGAACCACTTGGGTTTCCCAAGGGTGGCAGTCTCCTGTTTGGCGTGTTCCAAGGCCAATCGTTCTCTTTCGAGGTTCAATTGTTCTTTTTCAGCTCTCAACCAATTGGCTTGCTGATCCATCATGGCTTTGATGAATGTATTCTGCCCCGACAAATGTCGGATGTCTTCGTAGGTGTTGGCTGATCGAAAGTTATCGTAGTCATGAATGACGGTGGAGTCCTTGGTGTCTTCGCCTTCATCGCCCTCGTCATCTTCGGCATCGGTTCCCAGCTTCACTATCGGAGTGATACAGATTCTAGATTGCAGTGTTCGTCGGCTTCCCGACGCCGAAGCTGCTGCTTGGACAGTTTCTTCACAACCGTGATCATCAGTGACGCGTCATTGAGTTCTAGTTGGTATCTTGGGAGGCATGATGCCATTGAGTATGGAATTGACTTATTCGGGTCTTTTTTGAGAGTTTTTCTGAGGTTTCTCCAGGCAGTGAATGTAGGGTGTACGTTGGTCACGTGTGCGGCTCAACTCTGTATATACATGTATCGTGTCATTTAGAGAATAGACACTACGCTTCTAGCACACCACATCTTGGTAGCAACATGTTAACACCCTCATTTGCCTCGATACCGGTGCTTTGGCAGTGGGAATTCGACGCAATTGAGCAGATCGAGAGGACCTATGAGACAGAAACCAGGTTATACCGACGCTCCACGCGTCGACATCACGAGACACCCTACGCGAGATCACGAGCGATAACAACGGCGAGATCACCGACCAGAGTCGAGAGAGAATCAATTGCAGAGACCCCGAGAAACAGAGATCCTGAGAACCAGAGACCCCGACAATCAGAGACCCGAGAATCAGAGACCCCGAGAATCAGAGATCCTGAGAATCAGAGACCCCCGAGACACCGAGACATTATTGCAACCCCAATACCTTGGGAAATAAGGGAGAATCCGAACCATGTCACATTCAGTCGCACCAAGAAGGCGGCCGAGACAGAGCATGGTACCCCCGCATCCGGAGGCAGGCAATCGCAGCAGTAATGGCGATCCTTGGTAACACGACCCCGACCACATGGACAATACAGTGAACCTACTACGCAATCCGAATCACAAGAGACCACGGTCAGACGAGTATGTCCGGTACCGCGACTGGATATTGGAAAGGCCGATCAACGACGGCCCAAATGAGAATGGGCGGTGGAGACGATACATCGCAGCCCTAGAAGTCGCGTGGGCGGAATGTTATGACGAGGCTGAGGACCAGGCGGTGGCCAGGGAAGAATTGATGGCAGAAGTCAAAACCATGCGTGCGGCAACTGCAGGTGGTGCCGAGGACGAGGCGGACAGGGCAGCCAGGGAGGCGTTGGCAGCGAGAGCGATAGCGGATGCGGCCCAGCAGGAGACGGCAGAACTCAGGACTCAAGTGGCCGCAGCAGAAGAGGCATTACGAATAGTCATGATGGCCAATGCACGAAGTCAACGCGGAGGAGGAAACACGACCAATATCAACACCTTCACAATTAACCCCAAATGACTTCCGGTGTTCAAGGGTGAGCGGGACATGCAAGTCGTCGGCGACCTTATCCACGACTTTCAACGACAATTCGAGGCCCGATGCCACGAAATTGGATGGCTTGACACGACAACCCCAGTCGGCACTGGTGCTACAACACCAACAATGGCAGCAGGAGTGGCAGCGCTGCGAATGGATGGATGGACCAGGTACGCTCTTCTCCAACTTAAGGAGACAGCAGGAGGATGGGCGACTTCGACGTTTCCGTCTAGCCGGCCATATCCGACTTGGGATGACTTCTGCAAGCAGCTCAAGGAAGATTTCACACCCCTGCACGCACTTAGAAACTTCGAGGATGAGTGGCGGCTACTTACCATCTCCGCCAAGGGCCATGTAGGTACTTTTAATGAAGAGTTCCGACAACTACGACTGCAACTTGACCCGCACGCACCGATGACCCCTAAACAACCCTTGGAAGAGTACGCAGCCAAAGTACATCCGAATGAGGTGGCATATCGCTCCTTCATCCAGTACCGGAGTTTCAGAAGAGAAATGGGAGGCGTACCGACCCTGGATCGCACAATGGTGTTTGTAGCCGACTCCGATACGACTGCACCCCCGAAAGACAACACCAAGGCTGCCGAAATATCAGCGATGTACGACCGGAACACGAATCGCAACTGCTGCAGAAAGTCAAGAATCGGGAGTTCAAGACAGAGAGAATGCGGGAAACGCCTAGGAGGTGCTGCCGAGTGCACGGCACCTCCGGAGGCTGGGACGAATGAGGAGGCTGGGGCGAGCAGAAATAGAGTTCATAAGAACGTTAATATGAAGTTGTTTTACTCCGAAAGTGACAGCTTAAATCTGCTTCGTTTCTGTTGAGGCGATTATTAAGTACGGGTATCACTTCTTGCATGACGTGTCATGCCTTTTGTATTTAGTGCATGCTTGGCACGATGATATTAGGCTTCGTACTCTAAGCCTCGCACACAATCACGTAATCCATTCAACACAATTGTCACCTTCCTCAAACGTTTCCTCTCTCCTTCATAAACGCCTAGACGAGCTTTATTTTGGGTCGGTTCAACAGGTTATGAGCCTCTGCGCATCATATTTTTGGTAATTACGACACGCGAAGTTGCACCTACGGAAGTCAAGAATCGAGAGAATCGATTCCTGAGTAGCTAAGCATTCTACCCTCATCCCGCCGTATTTTTGGACGGCGGCTGCTGGACGTCAGCCTGTGTACATTGAGTACGAGCATAACTGACGCGCTTGAGAGAGAGAATTGCAATTGCTGCCGCCGTTACCACTACCGCCCATCATGACATCGACCACGATCACGATCACGAAGTTCAACGGTACGAACTACACGCAATGGTCCGGCGAAATGGCTCTGCTGCTAGAGCAGAAGCAAGTCTACGGGATTGTTACGGGTGATGATGAGAAGCCGGAGGAGGCAGCGGAAGGCGTGACCGCAGCAGAGAAGTTGGCACAGAAAACGGCAATGAAAGAATGGATGAAAAAGCATGGTACAGCTCGATCGACGATACTACTCGGAATGGAATCAAGATTGCAAGTGTCATATATGGATATCGACAATGCTCGGACACTATGGGAGAAGTTGGCCGCCGCATACAAGTCGAAGTTAAAGCTCAATGTGTTTCAGATTCGGGAAGAACTTTTACAGATTAAACTCGAAGCCTGTGGCGACGTCGAAACCTACGCATCACGTGTCGATCGGAAAGTCAAGGATTACAACCTTTGTTCGGAGCCATCATCATCATCAGCCGCCAATGCGAAGACCATCGGCAAGATGACCGACGAAGAGCACGAGTTTTACCTACTTCGTGGAATCCCGAGGAATGAAGATTGGAAGTTTTTTCTCGAGTTGATGATGGACAAGAATGCAACTGCAACTCTGACACCCGATGAGATTGTCACCAAATTGGTCAAAAAGGAGTCTATGATTAAGCGTGAGAAGAGTCTCGACAGTGATGATCTATTGTTTGCAAAGAAGGGCAACGGCAAGGGCAGGAGAAGAGACAAGGGCGACAAGGACGACAAGAAAAAGTATAAGCCGACGTGTTATCATTGTCAGAAGGAAGGCCATGTCATTCAACACTGCCCGAGCAAGAAGCGCGGCGATCCTGCAGCACCGAAGCCCGACACTGCAGCCCAGACTACAACTGAAATGACGACTTCGACGACGATGATCGACAACTTTTGGATCGCTGCCAACCCCAGTGCTTTGGCCAATGATTGGTTCATCGACTGCGGTTGTACGGTACACCTATCAGGCCAGCGATCCATGTTCACCAACTTCATCGCATATCCTCCAAAGACGAAACAAGTCAAAGGTTACAATGGTGTCGTCTCCTATGCAGCCGGGTATGGCGAAGTTAGATTGACAACTCGACTGCCTGATGGAAAGACGGAGTCCATCGTCCGACAGCATGTAATCCATTTGCCGGGATCGTTCAACCTCATCTCCCAATCGCGAATGATGGACAAAAATGTGAGAATCGAAGTGATCAATCATTACAGCTTGAATCTCTACAATTGCCACAGCAAATTGATCGCCACGGCACCTCAAGTCAACGGATTATTCGTTCTCGATAGAGTTATCTATTCGGAAGCAACCACGTTTACTGATACGGATGTTAACAGTTGTCTTATGGCGCTTAAGTCGACTGGGCATGCTTTTTGGCAGGATGCAGCGAAGAAATTTTTATGGCATCGGCGCTTGGCACATGTCGGCCTCCAAGCTTTGCAAATGGTTCCGAAAGTCACTAATGCACCTGAATTGACCGGGAAGTGCGACTGCGAGATCTGCATTAAGTGCACAATGTCGAAGAAGCCTTTCACCCCTTCGACATCCCGTGCGGATACACCACTTCAGCTAGTTCATTCGGATATTTGCGGGCCTATCAACACAGCGATCGGAGGAGGACGATACATGCTGCTCTTTATCGATGACGCGACACACTATACAACTGCATATCTTTTGAAACACAAGTCGGAAGCCTTGGAGAAGTTCCAAGAATGGTCGGCACTCATGGAACGACAATCGGCAATGAAAGTTTTACAATTTCGCCCCGACGGAGGAGGCGAATACACATCGAAGAAGTTCACCAGTTACCTTAAAGAGGAGGGAATCCTGAAGGAGACAACTAAACCATATACACCTCAGTCAAATGGAGTGGTTGAGAGAGCGAATCGGACGATTTTCGAACGAGTTCGATGCATGTTAGACGATGCTGCATTATCGAAGAAATACTGGACGTTCGCCACCGAAGCCGCTGTTCATCTCAAGAATCGGACGCCAACTCGATCGGTAGTCGGTAAAACCTCATACAAAGCCTGGCACGGCAAGAGACCATCGATTGAGCATCTCCGAGTATTTGGATGCTTGGCTTTTGACCATGTTCCCAAAGAGAAACGAAAGAAGCTCGATTATCGCGCGATACTGGGCATCTTCATTGGCTACTCCATATCGAATCAGCAGTATCTTGTGTACGATCCACTTGCGAAAGCCCAACATCGTTCCCGAGATGTCATTTTCAGAGAAGACCGGCGATACACAGCACCCAATGCTGCAGACGAAGCGATCCTAAATGAGCATTTCTACTGACACGAATTACCTTCGGAGGAGCCACAGCAAAAGAAGGCAATCGATATGCCCCCGCCACTTGCATCGAATCCGCCCCCGCCACTTGCATCGAATCCACCAATTGATCGACCAGATAGAGAAGCCAGTTCCGAACGTCACGATTCCCATCAGTCTTCGAGAAATATAATTGAGGACAACGATAACGACGATGAGAATCCAGCCCTGCCGGTTGACAGATCAAAGAAGACGACTTTCACTCGAGAGTTAGCAGGACTCGATCCCGATAGCAGAACTCTCGGTGATTCATGGGAACCACCTGAGGGCACTCGCCGAACTCGCAGTAGCTGCATTCGATTGCAAGAGTCCTCACAGCTCGCCCTCGATGATGAAGAATACGAAGATTCTTTCATTCCCATCTGCGCGGCGGCTTGCATCTCCGACCCTCCAGCCCCCGATGGCATCAAGGATCCGAAATCATATAAAGCGGCAATGGAGTCCCGACACTCTGACGAATTGGATAGGGCTATGCAGGAGGAATTGAGCGCAATCGACCAGCACGAGGTTTTTGGAGATCTCATGGAGCTTCCGGAAGGTCGAAAAGCGATTCCAAGCCACTGGGTCTACAATGTCAAGCACGATGGTACCGGAAATGTTCAGCGATTCAAGGCTAGACTCGTCTGCGGAGGAGAAAGCAACAACATCGTCTCTTACGACTACGCTGGAGATCCTGACGATTATAAATCAACATCCGGATTGGACGTCACTTTCGGAGGAGCGGTTGACTGGAGGTCTCAGCAGAAATTGACTGCCGAATCCACCACCGATGCCGAGTATTATGCTTTCGGAGTTGGTTGCCTACGGCTCACTCAAATTATGCACCTCATGGACGAACTTGGAATTGGATCTGTTTCGGAGGAGATTTAGACGAACAGTTTTTCCCTTTTGTTTTTTGGGTATGGTTTTATGTTCTATAATCTTTGCTTTAATGTTTGATTGGTTCATTTTCTTGTTGATTAGGCGGACGTGATAACCATCCTGGAGGAGTGTTGAGGCGATTATTAAGTACGGGTATCACTTCTTGCATGACACGGTTAAGGCTCTGCAGAAACAAGAAGGCGGGTTGGCGACTTCATGGAGCGAAAAAGCGGAGCTCATAAAAGAGGTCGGGTTCCCAAAACCATTGCCAGGAATGATGAAGAAGGCGAGGGAGGTGGGGGGAGAGGCCTACCTGGAGATCACCGAAGAAGAGGTCAAGGAAGCTATCTATACACAGAGCATCAAGAAAGCACCAGGACCAGACAAAATTAACTTCAAGATAATAAGACTGCTGTGGGAGTGGGATGCGAGCAGAATAGTAGCCTTAGTGAAAACGACAATACGATTGGGACATCATCCGAAGGATTGCAAGACAGTGACAGGAGTGGTGATACCCAAGCCGGGAAAGCCAGACTACCATCAAGCAAAGGTGTACAGGGTAATCGCACTCAAGAATTGCTTAGAAAAAGTGGTCGAAAATGTGGTGGCAACGGGAATCTCAGAGGAGTGCGAGAGGAGAGGACTGCTACACGACGGCCAGTTAGGATGCAGAAAAATAAGATAAACGGTCGACGCGGTGGGGATGATGGTGAACAGAGTGCAAGAAGCGTAGAGGAGGGGGAACATCGCATCGGCCATACTGATGGACGTCACGGGAGCCTTCTCCAGCGTCGTGAAAGGGAACTTGATCCAGCTAATGGAAGACATAAAATTCGAAGCAAACCTGTGCAGGTGGGTGGAGAGCTTCATGTCTGACAGAAAAGTAAAAATCAAGATGGACGGAAGGACGGGAAAAGTGATGGATGTCGAAACAGGAGTACCACAGGGATCCCTGACTTCACCAATTCTGATCGCAATATATATCGCTGGCCTCTTCAAGACAGCAGAAAATGAAGCACTGGAAGTCATAACACTATCCTTGGTGGACGATGTCGCCTGGGTGGTGGAAGGGCAGGACGTCAACCAGTGTACAAGTCTCATGCGAAGATGTGCGAGGAGAGCTACGCAGTGGGCGGAGATGAACGCCGTCCAGTTCGACATGGCGAAAACAGAAGCAGTCTTGTTCTCGAAGAAAAGGAACCACCAAAGAAATATGGTCAAGAGGAGGATCGAGGTGGACGAGAACAACTCGATATCATTCAACTCGAAACCAACGAGATGGCTAGGGGAGTGGATGGACAGGAAATTGAACTTCCAACACCACCACAAAGTCGTCATGACCAAAGCAAAGAAGGTGAAGGGCAGAATCAAAGGAACAACCGGAAGACTCGGGCTCAGACCAGAAAATGCAAACATGGTCCAGATAGCGGCAGTTCAATCAGTGGCATTGTATGGGTCAGAACTGTGGTGGGATGGACAGATAGGACGCGAACACGAACTCCAAAAACTGGTCAACAAATCGGCAAGAAGGGTTACTGGAATGTTCAAGTCAACACCAACGGTTCCGCTACTTAAGGATGCAGGACTGAGACGGGCGATATCACTACATAATAATCGGAGGAGACGATTCGCCAAAAGACTAGCCGAAATGCCAGACCAGGCAGGAGGAGGGGCACTGGTGGAGGGAGAGTCAATGTTGGCAGTAAGGCTGAGGGAGGACTTAGGGGTAGAAGGGAAGAGGGAAACGAACTTTCTACCCATCAACCCACCGAGAGCGGAAGCGGAAGTGAACGTCCTGGAAAAGAAGGAAGCGCTGAAGGTCGCTCAAATAACAGACGAAAGCCTAATTCTCTGGACGGACAGATCAAGGCGGGAAGACGGAAGAGTCGGATGTGCCGTGGTGTGGACGAAGGGAGCTGAGAGCTGGGAAGCGGAACGTCACTAACTGAGAATGAAGAAAGAAGTTTTCGACGCTGAAGTATATGCCATCGAAAGGGGTCTACGGAAAGCGGCAGAAATGTTACCCATGACAGGTAACTCGAAAGTGGTAATCTTTTCGGACTCAGTCACTGCAATACAACTGGTACAAAACGATAAGCTAGGCCCTGGACAGAGGATGGCTAAAAATGCAGTTGAGTGGAACAACAAAATTGTGGGAATGGGAGTAGATATAGAGTACCGGTGGGTACCATCTCACGAAGAAGTTGAAGGAAACGAAAAAGCCGACGAACAAGCCAAAGCAGCCGCGGAATGTGTTGCGGTCACTCTGGAGCTTGTGAAAGGATACAAAGGATGGTCGATGGCGAAGGTGCAGAGAAGGGTCACGAAAGCCAAGTGGATCGAAACTGAAAAGTGGTGGAAGGCGAAGTTCAACGGCAAAAAGGGGGGGTACAGAATGAATAAGAAGAGGACGATAAGCAAGCTGTTGGGCGAGACCAAGAAGAGCGTCGCGGGAAGGTATCTCCAGTTAAAAGTGGGGCATGCTCTAACAGGAGTTTGTTTGAAACGCATTAAAAAGAAGGAAAGCAAAGAGTGCTGGTGGTACGGACACTCAACGTAGACAGTAGACCACGTGTTCAAGTGGTGCAAGAAATGGAAGCGGCAGCAGGACACTCTGTGGGTAAAACTGAGGAAGAAGTGCAGGATGAAGGAGAGAGGCAGAGTACCGATGGCGCAGGTGTTCGATACGGAAGAAGCTGAGAAGGCAGTGTTGAAGTTTTTGACGAATACTGATGTCGGGAGCGTTACTGAGGCTTAGGGAGGGGACGGGCAGGCAGGGAAAGAGGAGGGCGGAAAAGAGTTAGTTAGTTTTGGAGAAGGGGAGAAAGAGAAAGGGATGATACGACTTGGCTCAAAGAGGCAAGAAGGGACACCTGACGGCCACACTGGAGAAGTATCGCGAAAAAGGGTTGATTATGTCATGGCCGCAAGCGGCCGAATACAGTATGATTCAAACAAAAAAAATGTGTCTATGTACCGGGCGGTTACCCGGTCTCATCCCTCGGCCATCACTCGGCCTCCGCCATTACACTTGTAAACTCCCCAATCCGGTTTGTTGTATAGCGTTGGCGATTCCGGTGAGTACCTTGGTCTCAAGTTCCAAAGAGAGTAAAGTCTCTGGATTATCTATTTGAAATAGGTCTCCACGTACAATTGAAATTTCATCTTTGTTGAGCTGTTTGGCCAGATTGTCGTCCTTTTCTGCCTGATTATCGTTCACAATCGCCCATATGAATGATGAAAAGATATGTTGCGCAAGTGAAGATTCCAACGACACGTTTGACACAACTGTCAGAGGAGGACCTATTGACGTGAAATTAGAATTATTTTTGGCTGCTCACTCATTGCGTTCTGCACTGGAACGGTAATTACCTGATATTTCATCATCAACCTTGTCATCCGCCTGCGTGGTGTTGCTCGGCTCGACACCCACGAACCCTACAGGACCGGCAAATCCTGAACTCTGACGGACATTGTTACTCTAATTGCTTTTGGTCTTATGGTCTATATCTCCAATCCACCATTTTATAACTCTGCGTAAGGCCTCGGATCCACCGGAACCTAAAAGTCGCCTAATTTTTCGTTTTAGGCTCTTGTCTTTTCGTAACCAATCATTCCTAGACTCCTCTTTCTTGATCTTATCTTGGGTCTCATGGATATGAAAAAGCCACAGCTACAAAGCCGCCTCTATATGTGTCGCATCCATTTCCCACATTCCATTGTTCTTGTCGACCTTGAAGTGGATTTTCTCATGGTTGTCATCAATATCACCGATCTTAACTTTCAGAGACCAGGTCAATGCGGAGTGATATGTATGATCAAATAGGGTGTTCAACACGATTTCGATAGAATCTGCAACAGCAATAGACAATGTGGATGCTGATCCAGCCCAATTTGTGAGTTGCCCTAGGCGTTGCCTTATCTTCAATGCATTCTCTGCATCTGATTCAGAAAGAGATTCTATATGCAACTCTGGGTTCACAGGTTCCCAACTTCCATCGCAGGCAATATTGTTGTCATTCGTTAATATTTCCCAAACCAAATCATTTGTCGGAATCTTCTCATCTAGCGAACAAAAGTTGTTGTCCTTGGCGATTCTTAATGCCAACCAATCCATTTCATGATGCTCGCGCAATTTCATATGAACAGGATTCGCAATCATTCCACGTCGAATCCATGCTCTCCAGATCGTCATCAAAAATATGCAGACCAGTCGTACAATCGATGCTGACCAGTTCATACCGCGCAGGCCCTGGTGTGCATTAAATGTTAGTAACTGTTAAGCGATTCCTTCATCGAGCACTTCAAGACCTACCTGAAACTGAAGAATGAACCCAGATAGTCCGAAGAACACTCCAAGTAGGGTGAACGCTTCTGTAGCGTTCGAGGCTATCGTTTCAACCCAGTTGGCCGTGTGGTTTGTTGTATCGGAATGGTCCGTCGAGGTGGTTGTTGGTTCGTTGTCTTCCCTCCGAGATGTTAGAATGCGGTCGCGTCGGCTAGAAGATTGCCCAAGCACGAATGAGTCAAAAGCCTGGTCGCTAACGGTGTCGCTTTTCTGCAACCATAATAAACGAGCATTTGGGGCCTCTTGCTGCCTCAAATATTCTGTCTCCAGAGTACTTTGCTCCACAACGGCTGAAAAAATGAGCATCCCAAGAATTAGGAGGATGGTCCCGAGAGCCATTATAGGAAACGCGTAGGCTCCTACAGGGCGACCGTTCTTAGGGAATCTCTGGCTAAATGCCGGATGATAAACCGAGAATCCGCAAAATACTAGCATACCGAACTGAAGTACAACGCCACAGAGAGCAGCCGCATAGAGCTCCTGGCTTTTACTGCCACCGTGAAGATTCAGCGATATGTTTGGAGCCGATTCATTGTGCGATTCTATCTTCCATGTTAGATTCACACCTCTCGGTGCTGAACGATGCATTGTGTACCTGTGTCTGAGCCTAAGTTTTCTGAGGATTGATTCTGTTGTGAGGTCACCGGAGGTGAAGCGTCAGTCGGATTAGCAGTTTGCAGCGCTGTGTCATTAGTGAGCCTCCATTGTCCTCTTCGTCTCTATCAGTTTCTCGATGTTGACGCCGAAAGAGGTTTCCCAACGTGACTGCCCAAGCCAATATTGTTTCGAAGATGGAGGTGGAAGGTCTCTCATATGCTGTCAATGCGGCTGATCAGCAAACCGCGCAATTAATATGTCTAACATACGTACGTTCAGGCCTGAGAAGCCCAGCCTTCATCGCACTCTCTACCGTATGCAGTCCGAATGTTTTGTGGTTTCTCTGGTGGTCTTCGAGATATATCATCTGTTGGACTTCAGGCCTCCCCATGGTCCTGACGATTCCCCGGCCGTTCCATAGTTCGCAGACCTCATGCGAAGTGGAGGACTTCAATTCCATCTCAACATTTGCATCATTTTCCCGAGCTCTACCAACTACAGCCCTTAACCAGGAAGGACCGCGGACTCGGATTGCAGCGACAATTGCAGTGAGAATCCCCAAAGGCGCCATAGCCAAGATGATGTTATCCTGCCAGCCCGCTGTGCATCCGAGGTCAGATCAGGTTCAGGCATAAGTGGTACGGGCACTCAACTCGACTGGCTCATGAATTGTTTAGCAAAT
Source organism: Trichophaea hybrida (assembly GCA_015178995.1). NCBI lineage: Eukaryota > Fungi > Ascomycota > Pezizomycetes > Pezizales > Pyronemataceae > Trichophaea > Trichophaea hybrida. The sequence continues at coordinate 58,521 of WHVE01000096.1, forward strand.
TGCTCTCCGAAGAGCGCCAGCAGCCTACATGACAGCGATCAGCTTTTGCCCTAACGATGTCGGAATGTACGAAATTGCATACGGCGCGATATCGGAGAAGAGGTTATTCGAATAGTCATCGCCAGTGTCAGCAGCTGCCGGGGCTGCCAAGATGACTGTCAGCACAATAAAAACCGTGCGTGCACTCATGTTGGAAGTTATTGCGAATGTTGGTAGCGGATGTCAGTTGGACTAAGCTTGAGAGGAAAAAAAGGTGCTAAGCACATTACATATACGGGTCAACTCTTGAGCCGCATTGGAGTTGTTTGGCCCCCGCGTTGAAAAGTCATTTTCAAGTGTCAACTTTCAAAAGCTCGGCACTGCAGCAGTGATACACCTTTGATAGCAATTGCAGCTGAAGAAGCGACTCAAGGATTGGTTGAAGGCTGCGTCAGGCGGCAAAGGGATAAAGCCAAAAGATCTCTGCAAGATTACTCCCTATACAGCTGGCGGTGTGCTTCTTAACCAATGCTTCGGGTTCAATTTTACTTGAAAAGTCACTTTCAAGGTGGGGGCCAACGACTGTATTGGGAGTGAGGGAACAACCAGGATAAGGAGCTGTGAACCGATTGAGGTAGAGGGGAAGCTTGTAGAATGATCGGTGCGTTTTGCAGCGATGCAGAGGTGACGCGGCAGTGAACTTTTTTACAGTTGATAAGGTTTAGTGCAGCTGCAAGGCGAAGGGGGTGGGTTTGCAAGCAAACGACATCGCTGCAGGGTCGCCAATCGGACACACTAACCAGGCTGTCGCATTGGTCTCGGAGTGTAGAACTAGTTCGTCTTGGAACAAACGAACGCCTCCTTTGAACTTTAAGGCTGACGCGGCCAGGCGGCTAATGTCATTGGACAAAGATATGGTATGCATCGCAGCAACCCTTGCATTTTCCAATCGATGGAAATCAAAAGCTTAACCAACCACATCAATGGATAAACGCTGCCTTAATTTTTTGCCACCCACATAACTATTGCTGGTCAATAAGCTCCGCCGCTCCGCATTATACTTGTCGCCTTACCTGTATACCAGAGTAGGTTGCGGAGTGTATGGAATGTCGGTTTGGTGAAACGGCAGTGGCGAACGGAATACAGTTTGATTAAAACAAAACACAGCAGTGGCGAAAGTTGGTGAACGAGAAGTTGCAACTTCGGCATTCAATTTGAGTATTAATCCCCAATAGGATCATGCTAGAATGAGTTGCCATCCAAAATTGATCCCAACCCAGCATAATGAGGGCTAAGTTCCATCTAACGGTTTTGGAAGGTTTACCTGCACAAGTGAGGCTGATGGAGATGCGGCTGAGGCACTTGTTCGTCAACCACACTAGTTACCGTCACCAACACCACATCACTACCAACACCATCACTATCAACATCCCCCACTACCATGACAACACCCACCCTGGCGGCCAGTAAATCGACTGTCAAAGACGACGACTATCACAGCGACAACAGCAGATTTGGGTGCAGTCGGAAACGCGACCAGCATCAGCAGCAGCAGCAAGCAAAGACTTCCAAGCCGAGCGTCACAATCCACCCTCCCTATCTCCGCACCCCTACCGAGAAACCCGAATCGATCCACGACGTCTATTCCGCAGCCCACCGCATCGCCTACATCCTCGACGTGTTGTCGCGCTGGTTCCAGCCCAACCTCCGCCTACGCATCACCCAAAAGCCACCGCTCGAAGCACGTACAACGGCTTCTCCGCCTCGCCACCGCGTGTCGCTGTGTCTACAACTACGAAACCCGGCTGCTCCGGATATCGCCAATGGCGCGCCCGGTACACAACGCTATCACGCGCTTCGTGTCCAAGATGTTGAAGGCGATGTCAGACTGGGGCTGGCTGATGTCAGCGGAGGCCGAAAAGACCGACATCAGCGTACAGACGGTGAAGCTGGCACGGTGCAATTTCCGGCAGGGGCGGCAAACGCGGAAGTTGCCTGCGTCCGAGAAGACCCCTGACGCGGTCATCGATTTCGGCAACCAGAGGAGCCGCGCCAATCTGTCGCTAGTGTTCGAGGTCGGCTTTACCGAGGGGTACGAGGACCTGTGCAGCGATGTGCGCCAATGGTTGAAGAAGGCGAGTAAGAAGGTCTAGGCAGTCGTGCTAGTCGATATTCAGGAAGATCGAGTGGCGCTGAGGAACCACGTGCGGGCTAAGGAGGTTCAAGCCAGGATTGCAGACCAGCTGCTGCGGTTCGGAACAGAGAAGGCGAAGGATACACATCTGGGAGACCACACGGATGGCTGTGACATGGACATGGTCGAAGCTGACACGGAGAATACAGATCTCGGCGAAATCTCCTTCACCACCGAAAGCGACGAGTCGTTGTACGACACCATCGGCGAGCAGGTCACGACCGATGATTGGGTTGGTCCTATCACGGCAGTGCTCAAAATCTGGCGTCTAGACGCCGGCAGAGCTGTCCGCACTGTCGGTCCAGGAGTAAGCTTCTTTCCCCAACTCTACAGCTATTCCAGCCTCGTTAATGTTGTGTTAGCCAATCCTCCATCCATCCGGAAACACCAACCCCGTCCTTAAGATCACGGATGTCATCCCGCCGGTGCATCGCACTGGTTCCTTCGATTCCTCGTGCGAGTGGTGTTGTGCGTGGGTGGCAAGATGCACAGCGATGTAGAGAGGATGAAACTTGTAGAGTCTATTGCGTCTAAATCTAAAACAAGAGAGCAGACAAGCCCTCTATATATGCTGTTGCCATCACAAAGGAAAACAAGCCGTGAGGCGGTGGCTTTTCCCAAAACAAAGAATCAGTCTAGCAAACAAGCAAACAAACAGTTCCACAACCTTCCAGATACCCGAAACAAACACTTCCGGCCCTTCCGGCCCTACACTCCTCCTGGGGCGGGTATCGATCCAAACAAACCAAACAGACATACAGTACAGTACAGTATAATGCCCCAAAAAGTAAATGCCAGCGATTATTCCGTATCATATCCCAATCACATGCGGGCCGAACTCCATGCTTAACCATATCCCATCTAACACTTATCGTTCAGTAATCAGATCCATTCCGCGGCAGTGCTCCAGAAACGCCGGCTTCGCCAAGGCCTGCGTAAGTGCATCTGCGAGCATCTGCGTAGTTGCAATATACTCCATATCGAATTGGTTCTCACGTACCATGTCTGCAGCCAAGTGGAAGTTTGTGGCAATATGTGCAACTTCAGTGCCGCGGTAAATGCGGTTCTTAACGCTGGCTAGCATCGATCGTGAATCCGTATAAACCATGGGCCGAATATCAATGCGAATCTCTTCCATCAGATGCATTAGATGGGTGATCCTCATACAAGGGGCGCCAAATGAATAATACTCCGCGTCTGTGGTCGACTGAGCGGTTGACTTCTGCTTCCTGGATCTCCAATCGACTGCTCCTCCGAACTTGATAACCATCCCTGATGTCGACTTATAATCGTCTTTATCTCCAGCGTAATCTCAATCCACATGGACTTGAAGTCGACCTCCTCCTGGATTTTCTCCTCCGAGATGAAGCTTCCAGTGCCTAGTGCCCTTGAGATATCGGGAAACGCGCTTGAGAGCCACCATATGTTCCTTGGATGGATCCGAATTGTATCGGCTGAGAACTCCGACTGCGTATGCCAAATCCGGCTTTGTGGCTGTCATCAAGTACATAAGGCTTCTAACCATCGACTGATACAGTTTCTTGTCGCAAGGATCTTCGTCAGCCTTCCGCTTATGGAGTTTCATACTTATTGGTGTCGAAACGGCTTTGGCGTCCTGCATTCCGTGCTTATGTAACACAGCATCGAGAAATGCTTGCTGGTGGATATGGACAATTCGAAGGTTACAATGTCTCTCGATTGTCATTCCCAAATAGAACGATGCTTCTCACATGTCGTGCATCCGGAATCTCGTTGCCAATTGCTTCTTGATATCTCCGATGTCTTTGCCCGGAATCGACACATTGTCGACGTACAGGACGAATGCGGCGATTACTTTGAATTTGTCGCGAAGTATAAACAGACCACCATCTACTCTTGATGGTTCATACCCAATTGAAATGATAAATTTCTTGAACTCTCCGTACCAGACGTTAGATGACTGTTTCAGGCCGTAAAGCGATTTCCGGAGTCTCATCCCAAGTATCCGAGATTTTCCTGGTGTAGTTGATAACTGTCCAACGCTTCCGATCATTCGGTAATAGCCTTGAGGAGGGTGCATATAGATTTCCTCTTCCAAATCGACTCCAAGAAATGCCGTGCACACGTCCATCCGGTGTATCTCCAAGTTGTATGCTGCTGCGATGGCCAAGGCCAACCTGACGTGGCCAAGTCTTGCCGTCCGAGCATAGGTTTCCTTGAAATCGAGGCCCTCAACTTGGTGATTGCCGCCAACGACGAGGCGCCCTTTGAATCTCTGTATCTATCGATTCCTGTCTCTCTTGACTTTATAAACCCAGTGGCTTGGCAATGCCTTCCTGCCTTCTGGAAGTTTGACGAAATCAGAGTCAAAAACCTTGTGATCGACGATCGCACTCAGATCTTCTTTCATCGCGATATCCCATTCAGCTGCTTGTTGGCTCTCAGTTGCGGCCTTATATGACTTCGGATCCTCAATGCCATCCTGGTTGCCAACTGCTTCGGAGACCATGATAGCTGCATAAATTGGTGCGATTTCTTCCTCGTACTCTTCATCATCGCTTGCAAGTTGAGATCACTCCCCCAGTCTTCCTGGAGGCGGGCGAGATCTCCGACTTTCTTTCTCGTGGTGCAGCCCAGGCAGATCCCAACGATGTGTCGAGACCAGCCAAGGCTCTCGATTTCTTCTTCTGCGTTTGCGACATCGAGGGTACAATTGGAGGTTCGACCTGCTGTTCTGCAATGATTTCTCCTTCTCCGGATCCACTAACTTCGTGGATTTGACGTCCGGAATTGCCTTCATCGGTTAGCTTCACTGTCTCAATTTGCTTCTTCAGAAGATCATATTTCTTCTTCCAGCAATTCTCCGAATCCTCCGCGATTACGTCTCGATAGAAGTACTCTGATGAAATCGCTTCATCTGCAGCATTTGGAGCCGTATACCTACGATCTTCTCTGAAAATCACATCTCTTGCACGATGGAGTGCTCTCGACAATGGATCATAAATCAAATACTGCTTGGTGGTGATGCAGTAGCCCACGAATATTCCTGGAGTCGCACGATAATCCAATTTCTTCCGCTTCGCTTTCGGAATATGAACAAAAGCTAAACATCCAAAAACTCTCACATGCTTGATTGTGGGTTTCGCACAAAGCCAGGCCTCGAACGGAGTCTTTCCAACGACTGATCGTGTCGGCGTACGATTCTTCAAAATCAGTGCAGCCTCAACTGCGAAAGCCCAGTACTTCTTTGAGAGACCAGCATCTTCCAGCATACTGCGTGCACGACCAAAAATCGTCCGATTCGCTCTCTCAACTACTCCATTCGATTGTGGCGTATATGGTGTCGTTGTTTCCTTGACGATGCCCTGCTCCTTGAGGTACGCAAGGAATTGCTTGGAGGTAAACTCTCCTCCACCGTCACTTCGGATCTTCTTGACCTTGTGTCCAGCAGTAAAATGTGTCTTTTCTGCAATCGCAACCCATTCCTTGAACTTCGCCAATGCTTCCGACTTGTGAACCAGTATGTAGCACGTAGTCCATCTTGTGCAATCATCAATGAATAGAAGCATAAACCGGCCTCCTCCAATTGCAGTGTCGACTGGACCGCAGATGTCCGAATGGATAAGCTCGAGAGGCGTCAATGCTCTCGTTGTAATGGGCGTAAAGGGTTTGCTCACATTCTTACCCTTAATACAGCTGTCGCAATCACACTTCCCTGTGAGCGCCGGCATGCCTTCAACCACCTTTGGGGTGATATCCAATGCTTTTAATCCAACATGCGCCAGTCGTCTGTGCCATAGTATTCGCCGCGCGGCTGCTGACTTCGTCGGGTGCCCAATAGTCTTAAGTGTGACCATGCAATTCTCCGTGGTAACTTCCGCAACTGCTGCTCCTGCGATGTCGACAGTGACAGTCTTAGACTCCTCCGAATCCATGACACGATCGAGACCAAACAAACCTCCAGCCTGTGGAGCGGTGGTAATCAACTTCCCATGTCGGTTGTACAGGTTCAGACCGCAATGATTAACCGACTTGACTCTCACATCTTTGTCCATGATTGTTGACTGTGACATGAGGTTGAACGATCCAGGCTGGTGCATAACGTGCTGTAGGACTATCTTTTCCGATTGACCATCTGGCAGGCGGCTGGTCAAAATAACTTCTCCATATCCAGCAACATCTGACCGTACTCCATTAAATCCCTTAACTTGCTTGCTACCCGAAGCATATGCTGTATATTTGGAAAAGTACGATCGTTAGCCACATATATGCGAAGTGCAGCCTCCGTCGATGTACCAATCATAGGCTGACATTGGCACATCCAAATCTGCAGCCATCCAAAAGTTGTCAACAGTCGTCGTCACCGTGGCTACCGCGGAATTCTTTTTTTCTTCAGGCTTCGGTGCGGCTTTCTCTCCACACTTCTTGCTTGGACACTCTCTGATAATATGGCCCTTATTTTGGTAATGGTGACAGATCATTTCGCTAGATCCTGAAGGCTTTTTATCTTTCTTGTCGTCTGACTTGCCCTTTCCTTTCTTATCCTTGCCATTGCCCTTGCCTTTGTCTTTGCCTTTCCCTTTCTTTGCAAAGAGTAGGGTATCGTGACCAAGGCCCTTTTCCTGCTTGAGCTTTTCCTCACGCTCCTGCATCTTGGTAATGATATCGCGAGGCCACAGTGTGTTTTCGGCTTCTTTATCCTCCATGAACTCCAGGAAGATCTTGCAATCGTCCTTGCTAGAAATGCCGTATAAGAGATAGAAGATGTGCTTGCCTTCAGGCATAACCATTGCCTTCTTGCGCTGCTTCACAGCGTTCTGGGTGTCGTCATCTGCCGCCTCTGTCTTGTTGGCGTCAACACATAAGTTCCAATCTTGAACTGGCCTGTCGATACGGAGTGTGTAAGTCTTCACGTCTCCACAAACTTCTAACATTATCTGTAACAATTCTCTCCGAATGCGAAACTTCGACCACTATACTTTCGTCTTGTAGTCTACCGCGAGTTGTTCTTATAACTCCTTGCCATCCTTGACTTTTATGTACTCCAGTTGAAGTCTCTTCTCCATGGTCAGCAGGAGGGTCGATCTAGCAGTCACATGCTTGTTGATAAAAGATTCCGTCAGTGACGCATGTGCCAGTCTTTCTGTGGAAGTCGCATTTTCTCCGAGAACCTCTGGTTTCTTCAGGTCGCATGTAACAACTCCGAGGACGTGTTTGCTCTCTAACAGGAGCTCCACCTGTTCGGATCATTTGTTATAGTTGGCACCGTCAAACTTACCAATATGCATCGTTAGGTTGTTGGCTGACATCGTTACTTTGAATGTCCAAACTTCCTCTACTTGAATCTTGACTCTCCTCCAACAGTACTTCGTTGGCGGTTGTCGATGTACTTCTCGACTATCCTCCCATCGCTTTCGATAATGACTTTAATCAAAACGCTCGCAAGGGCTCATAACCTGTTGTGCGTGGGTGGTGTCAAGGGTCCAAGGCTCGGAGTTCTAGGGGTTATAAAAACCAAACTAAACGTAGACGCGGTGGGGTGGTGCAGTGATCGCGGGTACTGCGTAACAAGCAAGAGACTCGAAATCCGGAATCACAGAAGTGAACAAAGGTGGTGCCGATGCTATTGATTGTTTTGTAGACTAGAGAACGAGTCAAGAACAGACCTATCCTCCGCAAATCCAGCATCCTTATATACAGTTAACATGACCGTCGTCACCTTTGCTCACTCGTTCCAAAATACATCCTAAATCCACCCAACTATGTACGCAACCCTTTCAGTCTGCGGCCTATGCCATAACCATCACGCAATATTTACAACATAACCAACAAAACCTGATTCCTTCCAACAAAACCTGATTCCTTCCAACAAAACCTGATTCCTTCATATCAAAACCTGTTTTCCTTCGTATTCCCTTTCCCCTTCATCGATCCTTATTCCTTCTTCGATCCTTACTCGACACAACCGTGACAGTAGCTCCCCCTCCCACATGCTAAGTTCCTACGAAGCTGTTGATCCAGGCTTGCCAGGTTGTTGCGAATGGAAAACATCAATTGCTTGAAGCCCATCCACGTTAACCGCCGGTTCCCAGCTTTGTTCATCATAGCCTTTCCACTTAACCAGGTACTGCACTTGTCGTCGAAACATACTCGAGTCGTCGATACGTTCCACTTCGTATTCTTCTTCTCCGTCCACGATAACTGAAGGTGGTGCCGATTCGATTTGCCCTGGCAAAGGGTCTTCCGATACTTTGGTCAAGCGGGAGATTGATGGTACTGGATGAATGTGAAGGTCCTTGGGTAATTGTGATCGATAAGCCCACGGACTAATAACCTCCGTAATGTCGTATGGTCCCAGGCGTTTCCAATCAAGCTTCTTGCTGGGTCGTTGTGTTGTAACATTCCTGGCGTCCATCCAGACTCGATCCCCAACCTCCATCTGCACTCCCTCTCGTCGATGCTTGTCTGCTTGTTCCGCTTGAATATCTCGTGCTCGAGTCATTTCAGCCTTCATCTGTTTGAAGATATCGTTCATTTTCTGGGAGAGGGTATTTGCGTTTACTTCCATGATATCGTTCCCATTCTGAATCGGATGTTGGCTAAAGGTCATTCTTGGATGAAACCGGTAATTGCCAAAGAACGGTGGGCATCCTGATGTTTCCGAGGCGTGATTGTTCGACGCGAATTCTGGCATTGGTAGCCACTGTGTCCAGTCGTTCTGTTGATAATTGACGAAGGCCCTGAGGTACTGTTCCATAATAGCGTTCATTGGTTCCGTTTGTCCATCTGTCTATGGGTGAAACGCGGTTGACAGCCTTCGTTCGATTCCAAGTCTTTCACAAACGTGTCTCCAGAACTCTGATGCGAATTGGGGTCCTCTGTCTGATACTATGGTATCTGGTGAACCATGTAACTTGAACACCTCTCGTATAAACATCTCGCCCAGCTTCTTGCCGTCTGTTTCGTCCCGACATGGCACTAAATGTTTCATTTTTGACAACCTGTCAACCACTACCCATATGGCGTTGTACCCATCACATTCCGGTAATCCCACCATGAAATCCATACTCAGATCCTTCCATGGTTGTTGCGGTATTTCCAGTGGTTTGAGCCATCCGTGGATCTTCTGATGCGTTGCTTTGCTGCGTTGACATACATGGCAGTTTCGTACGTACCTGTCCACGTCCTTCCTCATACCTGGCCATTGATTATTTCTTTTGAGGAGTTCGAAGGTTTTTGCTCGTCCTGGATGTCCTGCTGCCGGTATATCATGATGGTCCTGTATCAGTTGCAGCTTGTCCGAATCTTTTTTGACGTCCGTTGCGTTGAGACTAGTGTTAGCAACGGTTCCAAATTACGGGTCTGGGTCGGTTCCGGTTCCGGAACCGTACTAAACCCGAACCGGCACTAATCTCCGGTTCCAAACCCGGAACCGAGGCAAACGGTTAGGTTCTGGAACCGCCAAGGAACCAAACCGCCCAATCACAAGCGGTTCCTACCCGGAACCGAACCGGACCCGCCGGGTTTTGGCGGGTTTCTTCTCTAAAACTATCGCTCTAATTAAGTATTTGAGTTCTGATTGGATCGCGACACGTTATATACGTAGATTATGCAGTTTTTGGTGCTCTTTCACCTGCCGGTCTCCGATTTGTGATACGATTAGTATTCGTTGAGTCGCTGTGAAATAAAGCCGAAAATGCGGCCAAAATCGACTGTTTTTCGCAGCGACTCAACGAATACTAATCGTATCGCACATCGGAGACCGGGAGGTGAAAGAGCGTCAAAAACTGCATAATCTACGTATATAACATGTCGCGATCCAATCAGAGCTCAAATACTTAATTGGAGCAGAAAAGCTGTGATTATTGGGGCCGATGAAAAATGAGGCTCTGCTGCAGGTAAAACCCGCCAAAACCCGGCGGGTTTCGGTTCGGTTCCGGGTTGGAACCGCTTGTGATTGGGCGGTTCGGTTCCTTGGCGGTTCCAGATCAGGACCCGGGGGCACGGGTCCGGTTCCGAACCGGACCGCGGCCGGGTAACCCGGACCCGTTGCTAACACTAGTTGAGACACAGTCCTTCGCTGCTATCGAATGGGCAGTCCTTGTATACGTTTTTAATCCAGTTCCACAACTCCTTTGGATCGGTTTCGTCCTGATTCACCACTTCTGCGAATGCTATCACCAGTCCTTGTTGTATTCGTTTGTCGAGATTCTCCGTTTTGAGCACGATTTGTGGAGTTTTTTCTGCCCCCCCCTTCGGAGGAATGTCTCCTGGCATTCTGGTGAGTGCATCGGGCTTTTGACCTTGCTTTCATAGGCGGTATATAATCTTAAACTTGAATCTTGACAGGAATTCGGACCATCTAGTTTGTCCTTCGCATTCTGGTCTCCATTCTTCCAGACTTTTAACTATGGCTCCCAGTTCTTGATCGTAAATAACGTAATTCTCTTCCCCCAGTGTATGTTTTTTCCAAAAGAATGCTACCGGATGAAGGATTCCTTGATCGTCGTATTGGGATAGTACTCCTGCAGACACATAGCTCGAGGCATCGGTTTCCAAAACCATTTCTTTCTCATAGTCGATGTGTGCTAGAACTGGTGCTGTTGTAAATGCTTCTTTTAGCACCGCAAAGGCTCCTTTCTGATCGGGTCCCCAGTGAAATGGTACCAGCTTTTTCGTTAGCTTTGTCAACGGTTTGACCACCCTGCTGTAGTTCCTGATAAATCATCGATAAATATTGGCGAATCCTAAAAACGCTTGAACTTCCTTGAGCTTGCCAGGTGCTTCCCACTTCTTCACCGCTGTTACTTTTTCTGGATCCATTCCAATCCCGTTTACCCCAACTATCAATCCCAGGTACTTCACCTCCTGTTGATGAAACTCGTATTTTTCCGTTTTCAGATACAGACCAGCCTCCTTAAGCGTCGTCATTATTGCTCTGACGTATTCCTTATGTTCCTTTAAATTGTCACTGTAGATGAGGATGTCGTCCCGGAATGCCGTACAAAAGATGTCCAGAAACGGGCGAAGAGTATCGTTGATAAATTCCTGAAAGCTGGCTGGTGCATTTGAGAGTCCGAAGGGCATAACGAGGGATTCGAACAGGCCATAACGGGTCTTAAACGCCATTTTCCATTCGTCTCCTTCTGCTATTTGAATCATATTGTAGGCATCTCGGACATCTAATTTGGTGTACCACTTTGCTTTTGACAATCTCAACAAAGTCTCCTGGATTAATGGTAATGGATATCGATTTTTTATGGTTCCTTCGTTGAGTCCTCGATAGTCCACACACAGTCATAAGCCTCCATTTGGTTATGGTGCAAACAACACCGGTGCTCCGCATGGTGATGATGACGATCTGATGAATCCCTTTGACAAATTCTTTTCAATCCATTCTTTCAGGACCAGAAGTTCTTCTCTTGACAGGCTGAAAATTGGTCCCAAGGGTGGTGTGAATCCGTCTTGGAGTGTAATTTTATGATCGTACGGTCTGTGTGGTGGTAGTCTTCCAGCGATTACTTTATCAAAGAGGGGGAGAAACTCATGATATTCCTTAGGAATTAACTGTTCTAGCGGTTTTTCTTGAAGGTCCTTGACTTCTAGGGCCTTGTTGATTTCATATAAGGTTACTGCGTACACCTTGAATTTCTCCTGTTTATTCCGTCTCATAAATGGGGCTGCTGCTATGGCGCATATATCCAGTTTTGATCCCTCAGATTCCGTTGTTTCCATATGATTTCCCCATACCCATACGCTTGAATGATTTTGACAGTGCTTCTGGCAGTAATTGCTTTCGAATCCTATTCTTTTCTTTTGGAATTTGACTGTAACATCATGGAGTTGTAGCCATGGTAATCCAAGTACGATTGGATAGTGTCTGAGTTTCGTAACGAATGCTGGTAATTGCTCCTGATGTCCACGTATGCCTAAACTCGATTTAGCCATAGTGGTGATGGTTCCTGATTCGATGGGCCTTCCATCTATAACTTCCAATTCTCCTGATTTCTTTAATTCTTGTTCCAATATCTGATAATGGCGAACGAAATCTTTGTCAATAAATGCTATTCCAGTAGCTCCGCAGTCTATCAAAGCGTGGGTATCAATGATCTTGTCTTCTATTTTCAGCGAGCATTTCACAACGAGGTGTTTGCTTTCCATAGAAGACTCTTTTATTTCTGCGCTTGATATAGAAAACTGCGAACTACCAAAACTAGCATTGACTGACAAAGGAGATTCGTTTCCAGCGCAATTGCCATCCTTATTTCACTGGACTGAACTTTTCCCGATTCCACTTCCTTTCCTTTTCCTGTTGCCGAATCTGCATCCCCTTCATGCGCTGCCTTCTTAAACGGTGACACTTCCGTTTGTCCTGATGCTGCCTTCAATTTTCTTGGGCACGAGACCGCGAAGTGTCTGCTATCCCCACAATACATACATAATCTTTCTTCCCTTCGTCTCTTCCTTTCCTCAGGTGTGATCTTCTTTCCTTTTACTGCTGAAAGATCCATTGGAGCGGGACTGTGATAACCTGGAACTGATCCTGCTGGTGCAGCGTCTGGGGCGGATGTGGTGTTGGTCGTTGAATCGGACCTCTTGTAACCCTCCCACTTCCCAGATTTCTTTTCAGCCGCTCTCCTTCTCAGTTGCGAGTCTCTTTCCGACACCATCTTGACGAATTCGATCATACTTTCTGGCTCCTTGATATGTTGTATGGTATCTTTGAGCTTGTTGGATAATCCTTTTCGTAATGCGTCCAGTTGTGCATCTTCGTTACACTTGGTGTCTACAACGTTTCTTTGAAACTCCGCGTAGTATTGGGAGAATTCGCGGTCTTGTTGCTTGAGTTTTTCGAGTTCTCTTTTTCCGTTGCTGCTCTGTCTTGATCTCCAAATGCTACATCTAGCGGGTCAACTAGGTCTTTCAGAGTATTGAACTTGACTTCCCCTGAGATTTCGTCACAGTGTGGCATTAACTGTGCCAGAGCCACGCCTTTCAGACATCCAACTGCATACCTCAGCTTCTTCTATTCGTTGCTGAATGCCTTCGGTTTACCGGCTATCTTCAATGCCAGCTGCACCTTCCACCCTCGAATTTCCTTCCTATCTTCTCCTGAAAAACTGGTGATATCATTCACCTGCTCTTCTCGCTCTTCCCCTTCTGTTCTTACTCTTGACTCTCCTTCTCTTCCCTCTGTTAACTTCAGAATCCTGGTTACCTGTTGTCGATTTTCTTCTGCCAGGTCCCTAAACTTCCCATTTGAGCTTGAGCATCTTCCAGATCTTGTTTCAACTCCGCCAGGTCTGGGTTGGCTTCCTCCAATGCTTGTTTTGGAATCCGGATTTCTTCAACCAGGTCCCCATGACTGCATGTTTGCCGTGTTTCTGTTGTTGCCGGTGCTTGTTAGTAAGCAGTAATTCCTGCTTCAGATTGTCCCTTTCCTGGACGACTTTTTCTCCTTTGCCAACAATTCCGATATTCGTACTTCCGCATTCTTCACAGATTGCTGTTCCTTGAGCAATTCGTTCAGTCTGCTGGTCGTTGGTAGTTGGCTTATTGCTTTCAGCCGTTTGTCGATGTCCCCGATGTGCTCCCTGAGCTGTACTTCGCTCATGGTTTCTGTATCTTTTGTGGCCACAATTTCCAGCTCCATCCGTAAGGCTCCGGTCAACGTGACATCGTGAGTCGATCGTGATGATTCTCCGGACATCTTTCTGATGATGTAGAGAGGCGGCTGTGAGGAGGCGAGGTTCTGACAAACAGTGTCTGACTTTGTCAATGTTGTCTTGGATTTGTTGAACTGCCGCTTTGATTTCTGCTTCTAGAAATGGGTTGACCATCTACCAGAAGAACACCTCATGTTTGCTGGGTGTTGTTACGATGATCAGCAGGGTTGGTAAAGGGGCTGGGTGCAATTCGCGGTCAACTCCCTTTCCCTTGTTCGCTTATCGTTCGTTGTAGTCGGCCCATGAGATTTGACTTTCTATGTCCTTCTGTGTTGCTTTAATCGTTGATTCGGATTTTGTTGATTGAGCATCTGCGGCTCTGCCGATTGTTGTATGTGTTCCTCCGCAGTTGTGTTCGCAGTAGCACGGTTCTTCGTTCTGACACTCGGTGGTGGGAGTCATGATGAGGTGCCGGTGGGAGTGACCTGGGGCCCAGAGGTTGTGAGCTGGTAGTTGTGGCTGAAGCGATTATAGCAGCGATGGTGGCAGTGATAGCAGAGGTGGGGAAGGAAGTAGCAGCGGTGCAAGAGGTAGCAGAAGTGGAGGTGGTAGCGATGGTGGCGGTAAGAGCGTGGGAATCGGTGGTGGGCCGGTGGCTGTCAATACTGGACATGAACGGACCCGCTCTGCACAGGTCCATTGCCGGACCGCTGGAGTCATTGATTAGCTACGGACATGATCTTGACCGATTGGCTCAAGGCTGGAAGTAGAGCATTTGGACGGGTAAACATCCTGCTCACTGGAAACAAACTTGAAAGGTAGCCATTCGGCTTGCTGGATACGATCTGGACCAATTAGCTCATGGCTGGCATGACATGATCAGGGCAGACTGGCTTTCAGCTGATTGGAGTGAATCAGGAGGGGTAGATATGGGGCTGGCTCGAGAAAATCGAGTCGGGTTAGCTCTCGGTTGGCTGGACACAATCTGGATGGGCTGCCTTGATACAATCGGGACGGATTTACTCTCGGCAGGCTGCATACGATCTGGAAATGTAATCAAAATGAAATATAGTAAAGCAGAGCAAATTACATTCGAAAATGAAACATGTGGGAGAGCAATGCCATGCTTGATTTCTCAAAAATTGTGAGGAAACAGCAAGACGGTAGAGGTGACCATCAACATCAACATAAAGGTTAAACAGCACAGAGGAAGGTATATACAATGGAGGAGGAGGCGCAAGGCAAAAACAAAAGACAAAGCGGTAAAGAAGGATGAACACATGGCATGAAAATGCCACAAGCAAAGCGGCAGAACAACGATGTTTTGCAACTGACGACATTACGAAACTCAATGTGGTTGATTTGGAGATATACATGATGCACCGTTTGAAAGCCATCTGGAATACCTAACTGTGATAAGCAAGTGCAGATATTCTCATTAGGTCAATGGTTTAAATGTAGGCCGGAATTGGGATTAAACAAATGATATGCGAGCGACGATTATGCTCCGCTCTTCATGTTGACCAATGAAGCTAAATCACCCAAGAATGTCGAACCAGTCACAAACACGATCCACAGTTCAAAAGTCATCATCAATAAGTAACTGCAATCAGCAAGTACAGGTATTCTCATTACGTCAAAACGTTTCAAAACAGACCAGAAATCTCGATGAAACAAATGATTCGCAAGCGATGATTATGCTCCACTACTGCTGGTTGACAACCTGAGACTGAAGCTGAATCAACCAAAAACGCCATTGCAGCACGACGCAGAAGTAGTTATCGATACAGAACATTAGTGATGACTACGAAATGAAGAATAGCAGACAAATTATGCCGCAAATACCGTCCCAGAGATTGTAATTGACACCTTATAGTATATGATGGCAGATGTGCGACGTCGAGCAGATGGCGGCATTAGGTTGCGAAAAACAATGAGAGGGGACGTACGTTCGCAGCGATCATATTTAACATCACAGAGTACACGATCGTGACAGTGGAGTTCCGGCTCTAGTCAGCTGGCTGCTAGCTCAATGTGTCATGGCGAGCAGATAGTGTCTGCACAACACAACGATCAATCAGAGGCTACAAACTCGAGAGCCTCAAATAGGCTGAACGGAAACGCATTTCTGCAGCGATCAGAATGCTGCGTAATGACCTGCATGAGGACATCCGTAGCTATATACATTAGAACCAGCAATGGAGGCGGCTTTGCCACCTCAATTTGTTGACCATCATCATTGAAGCACAAATATCAGTCCATAGGAGCTCTATCTTGTGTTATAGGAAAGGTAGTTTGATGTCACTGCGCCAACAGGGCATGATGCCCACTCTCTTATATAGAGCTTTCTCTTTCTGTCGCTTTGAACTTTTGACAATTCAGTATATTCTTTCTTTGATTCTGATTTACTCTCAACCGCTGGCTGGTTGATAATCAAGAGCAGGTAGCTGGGGATAATCAAACGAAGATATGTAGAAGATAGAGGTTGTTGATGGCTGGTTGTGACCAAGAGAAGCTGGGTAGGAACAGGCGGTTATGATGGAGCAAAGTTGTGTAGGAGGTGTCAGCTGTTGATTTAATTAAGCTGGCTGGTGGTGATTGAGCGCAGCTGGGCAGAGAATTGCAGCTGTTGATCGACCAATAATGGATAGCAGTGATCATGCAAAGCTGGGTAGGAGCTGGTGGCTGTTGATTGAGAAAAGCTAGTGGGTGGTGATTGAGCGAAGCTGGGTAGGAGAGGACGGCTGTTGATTGAGCAAAGCTAGCTGGTGGTGATTGAGCAAAGATAGGTAGGAGCTGGCGGCTGTTGATTAAACAAAGAAAGCCACAGGTGTTCGAGAGAAGCTGGGTAGGAGCTGGCGGCTGCTTATTGGGCGAAGCTGGCTGGCGGTGATTGAATGAAGCTGGTTGGTTGTAGTTGAGCGAAGCTGGGTAGGAGATGGTGGCTGTACATTGAGCGAAGCTAACTGGTGGTGATTGAGCAAAGATAGGTAGGAAGTGGAGGTTGTTGATTGGACAAAGATAGCAAGAGGTGACCGAGTGAAGCTGGGCAGGAGCTGGCGGTTGTTGATTGAGCGAAGCTGGCTGGTGGTGATTGAACGAAACTGGCTCGTGGTGATTGAGCGAAGTTGGGTTGGAGAGGGCGGCTGTTGATTGAGCAAAGATAGCTAGTGGTGATCGAGTGAAGCTCATTGGGTATAAAACGAAGTAGCGCCCATGATTTACACAGGCTTGGGGCGCATCGCATACTTCAAACGAAACCTCTTGAGCCTCGTCATACCCTGACACTACAGACCCAGCATTTGCTTACAGCTGCTGAATTTACATCTAGACGCAACACTGTACGCCACATATGCATCCAGACGCGGCACTGTACGCGCACTCAGTGTTTACAGGCGGCCCGTCAGCCTCTGCGAAATACGGGCAGCCACACTAGTCAGGCCCAGCATGAATCCAAGAATACCCACAGCCGCCCAGTCCACGAACGAATACTGAAGTCTTGGCAAAACGAAATCGCAAAATAAGTCGTCAACCACAGCAGTAACCGTCAAAAGGACACTGGAAATCGATTCCTAGCATCGAATTGACCCCAGCACGACACTCCCGGCACCTCCGGACCATCGCAGGAGGTTGGGCGCTTCGCCAACGGAGCGAGCACGTGTCGGCAACACAACGGCCAAGCCAGCAACGATGGCGACCACAGGAAGAGAGAGCCCCACCAGGGTACAGATGTGGGGATTAGAGCACCAGCTCAGAGAGGAGACACGAATGTGGAGGGAGCAGCAGGAGTAGTACCGGCGAATGGCACCCCCAGCGACGTGTCGATGACACACGTCGCCCCCACGACTACGAGCGCGACCGCAGCTGTGCCGCTGGAGCGCAACGAAAACCGGAAGAGACTGAGGTGCGAGAGCCCAGAGGTCTCGAGGCTCTGGGGGACTGGAGGAGCCGCATGGAAAGGACGGTTCGTCAGCAGGCACAGGAGCTGGCGTAGCTGCACCGAACGCCAGGCATTAACAACCTTGTTGGAAGCTTACGCAGCACGCGAAGAGGTACAATGGGCAGGAGTAAAGGCGTGGATGGAAGAGAGAGAGGGGAAGTGGGAGTTCCGTCATGAGGAGAACGTGCAGTGGGCAGCAGTCAGCTCAACCATGGTTGCGGAGATCACGAACGGAAAAAGGAGGGAAGTCCGGAGGGAGATTCAGGAAGCGACGGGAATCACAGATATGACTTGGAAATAAATCCGGATGTGATGGAGGAAGTCCAGACACTGACTGAGAGAGTAATGAGTCAGGGGATGAACGCACAGAGACCACAGATGGAGGCCTCAAGGCATGCACAGATGATTCCCGCGGGGGACAGGCCATAGCAATCACACCAGCGGTACCGATTGTCACGAGCACACTGCAAGCGATTCAATTGAAAGCTCGAAACAAACCGACATTGATCGCTCACTGAAGAATGGCAATGCACCGAGCAATGCACCCAAGGGCCCGAGAACTGAGGCCAAGGCGGGAAAGGAGCCTGAGAGCAAGCAGCCGAAGCAACAACAGCAAGAGCGACAGCAACAACTGAAGAAACCGACGTATACTGAGAAAGCGGCAATGTTGGTCAAAGGACAAAATACAACGGAAGGGGAGTTCCAGGTTGTCAAAGAAGACAGAAGACAAGGATCAGGAGAAAAACGAAGCAGACACATGAAAATCATTCCCAATATCAAAACACAATGGAGAACAGGAGGGTTACGTTCAGGAGGAACAACTGACTCCCACACTAACAGAAGCAGGACGTCCAGATTGTGTCAGTGATTAATATTGCTTTACATACGGCAGGTGCCCCGTATCACATTTGGATGATGGACATCACAACCAACGTTAGGGGAACGATCATGGCCCTAGCCGGCCCCAATGCATCAGCGGTCATGCTGGGGGCATGGAAAGATGTAGTGGTGAAAGCAGCCAGGCGCATCGATCAGGGGATCATCGACATTGAGAAAAATGAGACCTGGAGAAAGTGAAGATGCATGAGATCAGTTTCGACCAATATGCCGCACAGAATTAGGGAGGCCTGGAAAAACTAAGGAAGAAATTCAGGCGGAAAACAAAGGAGTAGTTATTCCGATGGCTATCAATTGGTCAGGGAGCCCGCGGACGTTAAGGTGAAAGGAACAGCGGGGAGAAGCAGGCAACGTCAGTGGTCTTCACAATCAAAGGGAAGAAGATGGCACAGAAGTGGTTGAGCCAGGATTAAGGACGGCGAGAGTGTGGCACAAAGTGGAAAGATACATTCGCACTGGACCAGATACTTTCTGTGAAAGCTGCTGCAGGTGGAATACCATGTTTTGAAGTGCGGCAGACTGGCAATGGTGAGGTGTATGCTGTGCACCGGAACACACAAAACGGAAGATCACAAGTGTGATGTGTGGGATGCAAGGCCAGGAGGGGCCAGAATTGCGCACATAACGATGACACATGTGCCAACTGCAAAGAAACCACATCGCGAAGAGCACTATGTGCCCCCAACAGCAGGAAGAAATTCAGAAGGCTAAGGAGGAGAGGACGAATTGGAAAGAGAGAGTCAGAGGAGAAAAGAGCATTCCCCAAAGCCAAGAAGTACTGAAGGCAAAGCCGGATGGGGCCCTGGCCACAGAGGAAGCAGAGAAGAAGACAGGGGGAAGCCAAAAATCCGACAAAGAACAAGGCAAAGAGAGATTCAAGTTCCAGCAACGCAGCAGAGGTCAGAAGAGTCCATCCCCGACACGCAATGGTGAAAGTGCTACAAGCAAATTGCGGGAAGGCGAAGGATATTACGTACCTGGCGCTAGAAAAGGGTGTGGAAAGAGGGCAGATTTGGTGGTAATACAAGAGCCGTATCAGGGAAAGGGAAAAGAGGAGGAGTACCAAATTAGCCATCCGGCTTTCAAACTGATATAAGGGAAGGAACCATGACCGCAGTGAGAGTGGACACGACAATTGTGGTCGACGAATTTGGGACTTCGGAGCCGACGGGATATTCAGGCTTTTGACGCACCAACAAGAAGGAGTCAAGGTTAGAATCGTCAATGTCTATGACCAAACAATCCAACAAGATGACGACAGACCATGAGCCCGACCAGCGAGAGAGGCGAGATGGGATGAAATGATCGCCAAGGGCAACGTGGTAGTCGGTGGGGATTTTGACGCTCACAGCCCGTGGTGGAACAGCGGGTGCAGTCAAAGAAGAGTGCTAATTTCTTGGAAAACCTCAATTTCAAACATGACATAGAAATAATCAACGATGGTCAGCCGACCAGAGTTGCCTGGAAAAACAACGAGCTGATCGTGTCAATAATTGATGTGACGTTGGTAAGAGGGGGTGAGGTGACGAATGCGTCAGCGAGAACAATGTCAGAGAACGAAGAAGACATAGGGTTGGACCATAAGATGATCGAAATACAGTGGGGGAGGAAATCGGAGGATGGTACGAACCACAAAGCGATTGGGTGGAACATCGACGAAATTGAAGAGCAGGATATAAAGGAGATGAACAAGAGCTCGGGCGAATGTAGCAGAAGCAGCAAGACTTTGTTGGAAGAAAGCACGATCCAAGAGCAGGAGGACGAAGCGAAGGTGATAAAAAACGAAGTTACCAGGGTGCTGAGTCAGAAGGCAAAGCAAGTCAGAATATGTGCAAGATCAAAGAAGTGGTGGAATGCCAGGATAGCGGAGAACTGGAAAACATTGGGGTTCATGAAGAGAGAAAGAAGAGGAGGCAGAACCAACCACGCATCCGTCAAGGCAGCAAGGAAGGAACTGCGAAAAGCAATCAGAGAGAGCAAGCGAGAGTGCTGGAACACCTTTGTGCAAGAGGCGGAAGGAGACAAGGTGTGGAGGGCGTTAAAGTATACAGGAAAGCAGGGAGAACTTACGGTTAAGGCTCTGCGGAAACGAGAAGGGGGGCTGGCGACCTCCTGGAGCGCAAATGCGGAGCTGTTAAATGAGGTCGGGTTCCCAAAACCATTGCCCCCTGGGCAAGCCTTCCCAGCTGACCTATAAGAGATTTGATCCTTAGAGAAGGAGGTGTTCGATAAGTGACAAGGTATAATGCACTGTGTGCTATGGTGCTACAAGACTGCACTTGCAGGTAGTTTCGGCTTGAGCAGCCAAAGATGAGGTTGGCGGCATATATATTCTGTCATTGGCGCTTGTAAACTTTGCCAAACTTCCAGGGTTTGATTCCAGTAGCTTCAAATGCACTCAAGATGTTCTTGTGTGTATATGCTGCAGCCCTAGCATTAGTGATAAGTCAATTGAAAAAGGTATTAACAGAATGAATTGAGATTCTGGGGGTGTGTCTACTTATGAAATTCCCTCTTCTTAATTGCATTACCTCCTTTTCTCATCTATAAATCCAACTCAGTGCTATAGCAGCGCAATAATGGACCAATAGGCCAATATCCAGTGGCTGTAAGATATGCATGGAGTGTGCTGGGAGGCAAATAGAGTGAATATAACATTCTAAGCAACAAACGAACCACTGCCATGTCAAATGTGATCCATGTCCATCATGAACAGCAATACATGGCTATTGCATGCCACTACTGTCATCAGCAGGAGTGTGAGAAAATTTGGATGGTATCTACACTTAAGTTGTGAAATTTTCAAAGTTCTTTTCGAAACTTTCTAACAGTAATTCATGGTTGGTTCAGCATTTGGATGACGAAGGAAAGGTAGCCTGCACTTTAGATTGAACGTCAGTATAGTATATGCTTTCCACCCTGATGGATATAAATGGGGTGTATAAACTTACACGTGGCAGACTTGGATATATGATCTATAACTGTAACCATTTCCCGATTTCAATTGTGAATATACTGGGGATTCCTTCGGCCTCTACCATAGATAACCTTCAATGTCAAAGCCTGACCAAGGGTTAATCCCTTTGAATTGATATTGTAAATGTTTCTGGATGTGTATTGATTTGGAAATAAGTATTCCCATCTGCAATACAGATAGATAACGTAGGTTACCCTGCCATGCAACACGACCGGGCGATGTAACACCCGCCCGCTCTCAGTCCCTGTCTTCCCTAGCCTAATCGAAAAAAACCCAGCCGGGTTAGAACAAAAAAGAAGCCATATTCAGATGCTTTGGAATGATATGGGAGGGAACTAAATTTATTGAACCAAAAGAAAAGTCATAACTCATGAGCAAACCAAAAAAAGCCTCGAAATTTCCTACCTCCCCCTCCTTACAACAATCACATCTTCCAGCTCTGAGTCCCCACCACTCTCAGACTCACTTACAACCATCTCATCATTATTCTCTTCCTCTTCTGCATCCTCATCCCACTTCTCCTCCTCTGTACTGTGCATGCTGGGCCAGGGAGAGGCCGCTTTTTTACCTTTTTGCTCCCATTGGATTTCGACTTTTTTGCCTCCCTCTCTGGTCTCAAGGGTACTATGCTGTGTTGTCTATCAGACGAGCTCTAGTAAGTATGTGGCGATCCTGCACAGCCTTCCTGGGCTTGTCAAGGACCTAGGAGCGAAGTAGTTTGTGCTTGAAGACCTCAATATCCAGTTCAGCATGCACCCTCGCTCGAAACTTCGAGATTTTTCAATGCTTCCATTGAAGCGCTGGAGCGAGGAGAGTTTGAGTCTATGAGACCAAAAGCCTCCCTTCCAAGCCTGCTAGCCTGGCTGCAGGTCTTGGGGGTGGATGGCTAGGAGGCCAAAGAGGGGGGCAGAGTCGGCCGAGTGATATTACGTGATGGTTCACCAAGAACATTTCTAGACATCAAAGGAGATATACCACAGGCCTCAAATGCACGGAGGATAGAGTTGACATTGTAGGTAAGCTTGTGTGCTAACACCAAAAGCCTAGAGGCATTTGTTAGGCTACAGCAAGCCAGTATCAAAAATTTCGAGATGAGGGAGATTACTTGTAGCACTCCCCTCTTTTAATGGATGTGAGTCCATGACTAGTCAGCTTGACAAGCTCTGCACTGTAATGGCGTTGCAGGGTGGCAAAGAGGCCCACATCGAGGAGTTGGAGGAGGTGGCTGCTGTGAGAGGGCAGGCAAAGAACAACTATGATGTGCTCATCAGTATGGAGGAGGAACTCAATGCTATGAAGAGAACCATGTCCATCCAAAAGAAGGAGACGCGTAGCCCGATTTGCACTATCAGTGTGAGCTACCTCCCCAGCATGTGGCGGGGGTCTCACACTGCTGCAGTCTGTGGTTCAAAGACCTGAACCAGATACTCCACCCCCAACTCATTGTCCGTCCACCCTTTGGTGAGTATGCAAAATAGGCAGGCTCATCCTCTGTGACATAGGCATGCCAGCCCATCCAGTGTGCTGCCCCTTTGTCAATGATGAGCGGCGGTAGGAGCGCTCCTGAAGCAGAGACACCTTCCAACACAGTAACAAATTTCCGCAGTCCATCCTCCACCAGTCCTGGATTCCGCCGCACTCTTGTTCAGATGATATGGGCCTTGAGCGCTTTTCCCAGCAGGAATCATTTCTCATCGATGTTCCATATGTTATGGACTGTAATTCCATGCTCATCTAGAGCTCTCTTCAGCTTAGAAGAAGTTAATAAGTGTTGTGCCGCATTTTTTGGGTGGGGTATTTACCAGCTGGGAAAATTCCGCCAGCACCTTCTGATCATCTGCCTGGGCCCTCTGCCTGTCGATGTGGTTAGGTATCTTGCATGCAAGGATAGGATGTCAGTTTAGGAATCGTGAAATCCAATGCTTGCCTGGCTGTCTTCACTTTTCTGGGTCCTGCATATGGCAGGCAAGACCCCTAACATAAGCAAGCTTCAGAGGTAAGCCCCAGCTGTCGAACCGCAGACACAGCTGCACAATAGCCTCCTCCTGCACTGAGTCAGGAGAGCACTCTCAGGATGTGCTTCCTGGGCTGGCTTTGTGCCTCTTAGCCTTCTGGAAAGCGTGGTGAAGTCCACCTGGTAGTGAATTGCCGCTTTTCTGATGCTTCAAAATTTGCCACCCCTGTAGTCCCTAATATCCTTCTGCATAGTATCTTCCTTTATCTGTAGCTTCCTTGCGTTGACTTTAGGCATTGTGGTTGTGGCTGGAGGTTGTGGTTGTGGTTGCTGCACAGCTTGTACTCCGTAGATGGCGTGTTGTCGGGGTGTTGTTTCGCCCAGTCGTGTTGCATGGCAGGGTAACCTATGTTAGTTAAAATATTGAGGTATACTAAACTAACTTACAGTGCTGAAGAAGTCTTTCAGGATGCCAGGGTCATTTGTATTTGCCCTTTGGCAATCCAGGCGCTAACTAAACATGCTATTTACTCCATGATGATGATACGAGGAGCAAGAAATCCAGTGTTTGCCCAATTGGCGGCGACATTGCGGAGGTAGTAGAGATATCACTAATTCCATAAATTTATTCCTTGCAGTGGGTGTTCCAGGTCATCCAGAGCCTCATATAACCTTACATATGAGTTCACTGCTTCTGGAGTATGTAGCCGCTCTTGCCCATTTGCAACACTGCAGGATTGAGCTTCTCGGAGATGACAGACACAATGTTGCATGGTACCAAATGCAATGCCCAAATTTGAGGCTGCTGCACAGATGGATGTCACTTCCCCTGTAAGATATGAACATTTGGCCTGCCGAATCAGTCAGCAACTGGTCCTCTGTGCTTGACTCTGCTCATGGTAGCGGTGGTGCAGTGGTACTGTGAAAATTCAGTTCAGGAGCAGGTATATTATGAACCCCTGCTGAGGCACTTGCGTGCTTGATTGCGTGATGGCTTGCATGGTCGTGGGCGGTTAGACCGAGAAATACGTTAACTGGGAGGTTTGTTTCTGTATATGGATAGAGGATGGAAATGTGTTACACGTTGTGGTGGAATTATGCCCAGAACAAATCTTCTCATTCCTGGGCTTCGAAATGGGTGTCAAGGTCTTCTGGGGCGTCGAAGAAGAAGTCCTCTTCAGCGGCTTTGAAGGGAATTGGTATAAAAACCAAGAGGAAACCGATTCCGATGACCACCGAAAGATGTCCACAGACATAAAACATCACGAACACAGCTTGAGGTGTATAGCAGTGGGTAGAGAGAATATCTTCCTTGGAAGAGTTACTTTGCTAACAATATATTGTAACACTGGGAGCTTTGCTCCCGGTTTGGCTGGTCAAATTAGAATCCATACGCAATTTGGGACTGCTTCCATGATTGGTCAGAAGGTTTGCTTGGGATGTGAATCACTATAAGGTTCTGAACAAAAAGAATAGCTTTTCAATACATTTATTGTTAAGGGTTGTTCTCTTTGCTGAGGTAGATGATGCCTTTCAACCCTCGAACAAACCAAGGTCTTTATACTTTCGTCTTCGCTTCTAACAAATACTACCATGTCTGCTTTTCCCTAGAGCTCCCATACCTTCGAACCAATACCCACTCATTCACAACTACCACCATCCTCCATCTCTCGATCCCCTTTCGTCTTTACTGTCATTACATTATTATCAGACCACCGCGAGCCTTCTATGATATCAACCTTGCAATTCTATGCCTCCGGACCAGTGGTATCCTTTTGATCTGATAACCTCCAGATGAATAGGCCACATTCCATTGAAAGCTGCATTGCTGTTCACAGTTGGGACATATTCTTAGGCCTCTGGCAGTCGTCGCCTTCTTGGCTGGTACCATTGAGCTGGTTGCCGGCTGTCCGTTTGTTATTGGCGAGTTGTCAACTTCTTGGCCGATGCAATTGAGCTGTTTGTTGGATGTCCGTTCATGATTGGCGATTCAGAGCAGAGGTGACTGCGACCACCAACTTGCGGTCGTTGCTTTAACGAGGGTGTGGGTGTTTGTTTGCTAGTCAGCCGAAATGATTGGTCATTGTATAAATAGATCATTCCGATGCCGGAGCTGACTGTAAGCCATAGGACGCAAGGCACACTACTCTCTAGTTTATATCTGGAGTCTATTCCTTCTCATTCTGACTACACTTAGTATCTCAATCTACACACACGGATCTCCACTCATCATTCCAACATTTGTTGATAGCATTGTAGATGAGTGTTAGTCTTCATAGGCGCTTTCTATCTATGCGTTTTTACATGTACATGAAGCTACTCCTTTCCAATATGCATGTGGCGCACAGATTCTCATGGCTTATGCTGATGATCCATCTTCAGCTTGTATGCCCTATACAATTCAGCTACTCCTGATCTCTCATTGTAATCCTCCAATCTATTAATACAAGATTACAGACATCTCTATATTTAACATTGGTTTTGGCATTAGAGACAAGTGATAACCGATAACATTTCATCCTGGCAATTGCAGGTGATCATACATAACCCTCCTGCGAACTTGATAAGTGTATCATCACAACAGTATACTGGCACGTACCAGTACAGTGAAACAGTTGGTTGGTGCAGTTTGAAATTTTTCTGGTTCAGTTTGAAGTTCAAAAACTGCATTTGGGCTAATGCAGTGTACTTGTGTACTGTGTAAAACTGCCAATAGATATGATCTGATATATGACTGTACAAACGAATCATCCAGAAACCTCTCAATGCAAATACACTAATATATTATATTACACTAATGTCATTGCCACTTCACCACTCTGCACTGACTTCTCTGATATCATCTGTGACCGTGACTCCATACTTGCCACTCAGTGTGACATATCTCCGGCTATTTTTGTATATAATCAGCAGGTTCTATATTTGGATGGCCCACAACACAGTGTATTGGAAATAGTAGCGTGTGCTGTGAGTAAGTCTAAAAGCGATACCATTCTCTCTACTCTAGTGTTCTCTCTATATACAGAATGACAAGACCCTATTGGCCGCTCTGCTTTCAGGCAGACACGGACACGGGGTTGAGCAGATTTTAAACATTCCCACTCCGTGAAAACCCCGCCCATACCAAAGTCAAAGATAAAGAGAGCAAAAATAGGAGAATGACAAAAAAAAACAAAGACTAAGTACAGAGAATGACTAAGTACAAAAGAAGCGTCACTTCATGACAACCGTCTGCTGCCAGCAACAATAACCATAAGAAAATCAATCAGAACAGAGAACAAACACAACTACAGCCGAAACTAATAGATGCCCATACTGGCACGATGCTGCAAAAATATTTCCCTTGGCAGAGCCTTTGTAAGAACATCTGCAACCATTACACCAGTGGGTGTATAGTCCAAAGAAACCTCTCATCCTTCAACCTTTTCCATAATGAAATGATGCTGAATGTAAACATGCTTGGTGTGAGCGTGATACTCTGGGTTGTGGGAAAGAGCGATGCAGCCTTGGTTATCTGTAAAAATCGTGATGGATGCGAGTTTCTTGAGCTGGCGATCCAAAATCTCACTGTGGAGAAAGGGGACGCAGACAGCTTCTTTGGAAGCCTGAGTAATCACCATATACTCAGCTTCGGTGGATGAAATCACCACAGTGGGCTGCTTCTTGCTCGACCACGAAACTTGCAATTGACCAGCCAAAAACATGTCAGCATCAGTGCTGTGGCGAGAATCTAGACTTCCTGCCCACTCACTATCACTGTAACCAGTGACTTCCGAATCCCACAAGATCTTGGGATCGTATGGCTTTCCTACAACTGCATGTCTAGGAACAGGTTCGAGTGCAGGACATCGGGTGAGATGCAGTGCCAGGTGTGTAGTCCCTCGAATGTATCTCAGAATATGATGGAGCATAGCAAGATGATCAAGAGTGGGAGAGCTGCAGAACTGAGAGACTGCTCCCACTGCATATGCGAGGTCTGGCCTGGTAGCCAGCATAAGGTACATGATCAAACCAACAATGTTTCGATGGAGGGGAGCATCATGTTGGGAGAGATGAGCTCCAGATTCCGTTCTGAGCTTTGTACCTGGACTGCGAGGAGTACTGTAGGGATGGCTGGGGGAGAACTGAAACTGTCGAAGGATCTCCTCAGCATACCTCTCCTGTGGGAGATGAAGTCCATTTTCATCTCGAGTAACTGCAATTCCTGGAAAGTAGAAGAGGGGACCAAGATCTGACATCTCAAAACGAATATTCAACTTCTTTTTCATTGACTGGACACTTTCCAAATCACCAATCAACACAAGGTCATCCACATAGACCATAAGGAAAAGAGTTCAATAGGCATTGAAGTATACACAGTGATCTGCTTCCCCTCGCTGCAGACCATGCAGAGTAAAGAATCCATGCAAGGCCTTGTTGAGAACACGAGATAACTGTTTTAAGCCATACAAAGTGTTGTGAAGTTGGAGGACCACTTCCGCCTGGGGCCCCCTCGAAATGCGTTGAGGCAGCTCTATGTATATGGACTGCTCATCGCTGCTCAGATCCTGCCCAAGGAATATGGCCTTAATATTCGTCTGGTCAATTTCAAAGTCTTTTGATACTGCAAGAACAAGTAGAAAGTGAAGTGTCTGAAACTTGACCACTGGGGAAAAAGTTTAGAGATAGTCGATGCCATATGAGTGTGTATATCCCGTCACTACCAGTCGTGTTTTGTACCGCTGGACCTCTCATGTTGGTCCATACTGGATCTTATTGACCCATCTGCATCCGATTATATTTCAATGCTCTGTTCGGTTTGATGCACTTCAGTCCTGACTTCATTCTTCAAAATCGATGCCAATTCCTCTTGGCATGCCTGCTCCCACTGACATTGTTGTGGGGAATTGATAGCCTCTTCCCAAGTTTGAGGTTCTTCGATGGATGTAGTTGCCTGTGCAACTGCAGTCTGTCCCTGGTTGCTGCCTGTCTGCTGAGTGCTTTGTGACTGTTCCTCGTGAAATTGTGGGGTACAAAATATGCCAGGATTCTCTCGTGAGCTCCGTCTTGTCGATGGTCCTACAACTTCTCTGGTTGCTTCATCATCGACTGCTGTCCTGGGAGCAGGAGCTTTGACTGTAATTGAATCAAGGGTTTCCTCACTGTCCTGACGTCGATTGGATTCTGCTGGTGGCGGTGTATCTGGGTGTGAGTATGTCTTCGATGGCTTCAAGGTAACTCCTGAGTCCTCTTCTTCATCTTCCTTGATTATATCCACAGGTGGATATAGCGCTGCCGCTGGCGCTGGAGGTACAAAATCAACATCCCTGGTGATGATTATCGAATGGTTGCAGTACACCCTATACTGATTTCTGCCTTCATAGCCCACAAGATGTCCTTTAATGACATTGAGCTCCCACATTCTTGGACGGTCTTTTGTAACATGATGCGAAATCTCACATCCAAAGGGCTGTAGATGGACTAGCGATTGGGCAGGCTTCCCAGTCCATAACTCATAAGGGGTCTTGGTTTGAGACCTGGTGGGAGTGCGATTCTTAATATAAACATCAATCCTCGCTGCTTCAGCCAACAGAAAGAGTGGAAGTTGAGTACCATACAGCGTTGCCTTTGCTTGCCCATCAATCGTTATATTCACCCTCTCCGCAACTCCATTCTGCTCCTGCGAATAGGCAGCAGAGACTTCATGCTTGCATCCAGAGGAGGCCAGAAATTGCTTGACAGCATGACATGTGAAATGCCATAATCTTCACTCCATGCATGGCCTCACATTGTGCAAAGTACTTCTTGACGCTGCCAAAAGCGTTACTTTGCTTCTTGATGGGTTCCAATTTCGTCCAGGAAGTCGCATCATCCCTGAAACTGATATAATGCTTGGTTGCTCCCAAAGATTCAGGAGTCATCAGTCCACAGAGATCAGAGTGGACCCTATCAAGAGTATTCGAGGCCCGTTGAGAAGGCTTTGATGATGGATGTCGGGTCTTCTTTCCCTGCAGACATGCAGCACATGCCTCGATCGCTGTGGAGGGTAATTTAATACCAGAGGCTGGGTCCTTGGCCAGCTGTTTGATTTCTTCGAATCCAATATACCCAAGCCGTAGATGCCATTGGAGCAGCGAATCTGCAGATATCCTCGAGGGGTGCTGGATGGGAGATGATATGATTGGCACCAAGGCTGTGGCAAGAGCAGCATGGACATTCAGATTCCTCTTGGTGTGAAGCACATATGAGTGTCCAATCAGTGTCGCAGTTGCTATGATTTCATGACCATTCACAATATGCATTATATGATCAGCTTCCTCGAAATCTCCACTGGGTGGTCCTGAACCTGGCTGGTTGAACTCAATCTGACACCCTGACTGGTGGATCAGGTGAAGAGAGAGAAGCGAGCTGAATCCAAGTGACGGAATATGGAGCACATATTTGAGTGTAATATCTCCAGAAGGTAGAAGCATCACCACATCTCCCCTACCGGAAGCCTTCACAATGGTGTGATTTGCCACAGTGTCTGTTGTCGAGTCAGGATAGTAGGTGATAGAGTAACACTGCTGGGAGGTCATATGGTGTGTGGCTGCCCTCTCCACAATCCATCGATCCAGAGTGGGAGGAGAGTATGCATTATCCTGTGCATTGACCTGGGCCATCCAAGCAACAGCCTGCCTCGCGTTGGCAGACCCCTGGCCCCTTCGATCCTCCCTGGCAATCCTCTTCTTGCTGTCCTTCACCCAGTGTCCCTTGAAGTGGCAGTTGCTGCAAGTGTCCTTGCAGCGGTTCCCACGCCGCTGATTGTGTGCCACCTTCGAAGGCTTCCCATGCTCCGGGTAGAAAGCACCTCCTCCTCTCCTGGAGGCTGCCGTCCCTCCAGCGAGCTTCTCATGTTCCAAAATCAGTCTGGATGATACCTTTTCGAAGGTCAGAGACTCGGCGTTGGTGATGCCGGTTCTGAAAGGGTGGTTCTCCATGGGTAAAGTGATGAGCAAGAGGAAGATCTTGTCATCGTCCTCATGGGCTGTGCATCCAGCACTGGGAAGCTGGTTGAGGCGCTTTTGCAATTTCGAAATAAATCCGACCTATCCTCCCCCTGGTACTGTACCTTGGACAGTTCACTGCTGAGGAACCAGATTCTTTGCTTATCCTTCCCTTGGTACCGCTCCGTGAGCATCGTCCGCACAGTCGCTGGATCACGCTCAGTCAAGTACATCTCCCTGTCATTGGCATCAAGCATTGGTCCTAGAAGTCCACGGACCTTGGTGGCTTTCATATCCCAGGCCTGCTGGCGCTCTACCAGCTTGGAGTCGATGGGGGTGGAGCTGGAGGAAGCAGTGGCAGATGCTGATTCAGTGGTGGCGGAAGGTCGAGGTTGCTGACCATCATGCAAGGCAAGCCAATCCTTCTCAGCGAAGATGTCGGTGGCAGCGAGTAGCCAATTTCGACAATCCCAATAGGAGCTCAGGGGCTTGATGAAGCTGATGGAAGCGAGAGCAGAGAGATCAGAAGTCATCTTGAGCAAGATGTGATAGAGGAATATGATACTAAAAGCGAAGAGGTGATAGAAGAAGTGAAGAAGGCATGGCAGCAAAGAAGAATGCAAGAGGCAGTGTGTGGAATGTTAATGTGCGAAGATCAGTTGGATGAATGATACTAGAGATCCAGATGGCAGGGGGTCCTTATATACGGATCCTCTGGTGAAAATGTTTAACTGTGGGTTAAATAACAGTGCACTAAGCATTGGCACTTCGGGCCAACGTAGTGGCGAGCAAGAAGTTATTTTCTTCGTGAGGTAATTCGATGTGGCTGCACCCGGCCCGAGTCTACCGTATCACTGTATGTGGTTAAGTTGGGCTACGGTTGATATATTGCACCTCCTAGTTGCGGCGGCTACCACCCACGCTAGATAAACTAATCGACACTAGAAGTTCAGAGGAGAGAAAAGAAAATACCGCAGGAATTTCGGAATCCGAGTAGCAGGGATATTCGGAATGATGGCATCAGGGAGGATGCTCAGAAAATGAACCGGAAGAGAGTAAATGAAATAAATATCCGAAATCTGTTGTGGAAGATAGAGGACGCTATGGTGGCTAGGGGACTCTCGGAAGCTCTGTTGTGTACATTAGAAAAAACACCGGAAGTCCACTGGGAGGAGTGACTTCGTAGACAGGGGTGAAAGTCTTAGAGTGACTCACAGCTTGCGCTGTGGGGGCTCATAACCTGTTGGAAATAGTAGCGGGTATTGTCAGTAGGTGTAAAAGCTATACCATTGTGTCTACTCTAGCAGTCTCTCTATATACAGAATGACAAGATCATATTGGACGCTCTGCGATCGGGCAGACTTGGACCCAGGGTTGAGCGGATTTCCAACACAGTTGACTAACTCAATATCAGCCAGGTTGAATCTACAATCAATGGTATTTCTGGACTCAATGAATACAAAAAATACCCAAACTTCCAGTAGCTGATGTTCTGATCAGTTCACAGAAGATGTCAGTCCATGAAGTGACCAGTCAACCCACGGAGTCACTAGGCCCTGTGAACTTACCTTTCAGTTCATGGAGTGTACCATAACTCCGTGAACTGAATCGTCACTTCATGGACCCATGGTGGTATGGACAAAAATGACCAAAGCTTGGTTCTATTAAGTCTGCGAGTAAATTTCCAATCACCAAGACCTGTATATATAGAACACACAAAATACGTGGCTCTTTAAATTCACGGTCTTTGATTTACGATATCTTAGAAATATATAGTGCAGCTTTAAAAACACACCCAAAAAATGCCGACAATTGATTTTTTTCTACAACCATTTTATCAATATTAGTGTTATGGGTAATTTGGTGATCAGGAATTTGAACAGCGATCAATTATACCTATTTCATACATACACAACTTTGCGATCAGAGTAACTGTTAATTTTGGTTTAGCATAATTGGCATTGGTCAGGTCACGGATCCGTGAACTGACCGGTTTGTTTATGGAAGGTGGCACTCGGTCAAATGACTAGTCCCCCTGCGGACTGACCCTCTCTGTCCACTGACAAGAACAGCTGATGTCTCAACTGATGCTGGTTCTCCACTGATGTGGTGGCTTGAACCACACCAGTGCAAGCAGTATCCGAACCTCACAAAGATAGCTATTGACACACTCTCGATTCCACCAATGTCTGCAGAACTGGATCATCATTTTTCAGATGCCAAACGAACTATATCTGATGAACGCCACTAATTGTCATCTCGCACTATCAAAGCGATTGAATGTTTGATATCAATAACTGTTACTAGTGCAAAGCTGGTGGAAGCTCTAGGAGCAAGTCCACAGCCGTCTCTACAGGTGGGTGAAGCTGTATGGGTATGGGTGAAGGATGTATATGTGAGTGAGGGGTACAATAGTCAGTGGAGGGAACGGTGTGCAGGATATTGTATGGTTAATTATAACAGTTTTCCAGTTGTACTGGTTTGTACTGGCAGTTTTTCTACTGGCAGTTTGGTGGTACAAACCAGAACAGTATATTAGTATAGAGACTCAGTACTGTTCTTGAATTTAAACAGTTGGTATATCAGCAAAGTCAATCGTCCGGTCCCAGAAGCCCTGGGACCTTCCAGACATTGCACAGGGTGAATCTCAATGACACACTCTGCAGACACTCTGGGAGTCCTCCGGGACCGGCGAATACAGCCTCAGCACACTCCCTTGTTCCCCCGGAGGCTTTGAAGCGGCTCCAGGAGTGCCCTGTATCCCAAAGATGTACTCCGTAGCCACTTCTGATGCCTCTAAGGGTGCTCCGGGTGATTCCTGTATTGCAATAGTGTACTCCGTAACCACTTCTAAGGGTGCTTCGGGAGATTCCCGAAGTGCAGCAAAGTCCACCATGGCCACTTCTGCACTCTCTGTGGGACTCCGGTACGTTCTAGGATTACTCAGGAGCACCTGGATCTATTTCTTCATTTCCAGATGGAATCATAGTGTGTCACCCATTTTCAGATGCGCCTGTAGCATCGCATACATCTTTGGCATTCATCTACTGCAGCCTGCCGCTATCAAGTGAAACAACATACATCCGCGCTGCGCCCTAGCAGCACCCCGACACGACCTTCACAAAAGAAACACGACCCCCAAAAAATACAACCCCCGAGAAACAGTCTTTCACTTGAACACAGCTGCCAGGTCCTCGGTTTCATCCCATTGTGCATCTGGTGCTACATAATGGGTCAAGTGCTCGGCAGAGCTTACAATCCTTGCGTCCATATTGCTGCCCATATGCTCA
This sequence comes from Trichophaea hybrida, assembly GCA_015178995.1. NCBI lineage: Eukaryota > Fungi > Ascomycota > Pezizomycetes > Pezizales > Pyronemataceae > Trichophaea > Trichophaea hybrida. Next base: position 92,362 of record WHVE01000096.1, read on the forward strand.
ATGATGGCCGCCTGGTGACCAGGACCAATTAAATTCCAGTGTCTCTGGCATCTGTCATACAAGGCTATATCAAACGTTAGTAGCCGTTGATTATAGAATTGAGGGGGTATATTGACAGCTGAATAACTCCCTGAAGAAGTCTTGAGAGGGTTCGCTCATCATTCCCTTCTCGTGGTACCTCAAGGCGCAGTTGAGTGCTGTCGCAGCCAAGCAAATCAATTGGCGAGTCACTTGCTTGTCCCCAAATTTGTTACAATGCTCTCGTCTGCCAAGGTAGGTGCTGGAAGCAAGGAAGTGAGCAAAGATCAGCGCGGTTGGATCGCTTCTCGCAAACCACCAGACTTTCTATGTACCATTTGGGAGATCTTCCCATTTCCCAATCCAAGAGTCATCATTCAGCAATGCGGCAACTTGTTGTAGACATAGAAGTTTCTCTTCCATCTTCAACGAGTATAGTGAAGTCACCATAAACCTCGCCATAGCGACTAGTCCACCCTGCATACCACTGATTTTCTGCCGCAACTGTATTGTATAGATTATTACTATTATCAAACTTTGAAACCCGGAGAACACTTCGGAAACTCACAATTCCACGAGTCAGGGCATCAATGTGCTCAGTGGGTCAACCGGGGTACTCCCACACATGTTGTATGCCATTGAGTGCGCCAACAGCTCTGTGTTTCACGGTCATGGTGTCATGGACTTAATCCCATGCCTTATCACAAATGTAAAATTCGTCCTCTTGAGAGGCTGGCCAGGGGTTTTCAGTATACAGAACAGATTTCGAGAAATCCTTTGCCCAATCGAAAGCTGCTTTGTTATGCAGTGGCACCTTTCTTTCCTTGTTGCTCTTCGTCCCCGATGCACCTTCAATAGGTGGTGGGGCAGCTCAGGAATCCCGACTCATTGCAGGCCGCCGTCTTGCATGGTTCACTGGAACGAAGCACATCATATCTTGGCTTGGAGATCGAGGCGGTGTGCCTTGAGGTCATTATGAGCGTGTCGACAACCAAGTACAGTCTCCATTGGTGCTCCCGAGATTTGATTTTGATTTCTTTCTTTGAAGTCAGTCAGTCACCTGGACGGTATCTGAGCGAGCCCTTTGCGGTCTTATTGGGCCTGTGTTGCGACTGCGTCAATTCCGTTCATGACTTGACAGTAGATCGTGATCATCATTGCCCGAACCGGTGGTGGGATAGTTGACATGCTCTCGGTGTTCATCATCGTCAACTTCGACATCATCCAGTTCATTCTGGTGGCCCTGCAGGTTAGCTTGATACACAATAGAGATTCACCTGGCCTTACATGTCTGGGAATGCGTATAGGACATTTGTGACTGGCCGTCCTTGCTTAGCGCTCAAAATCTCGCTCTTGAGAAGCGGTAAAGTTAGGACATTGGGCGGCCATAGGTGATGGGAATATATTTAAATGTGATTTGAGAAGAAGAGGTCCGAATAAAGCTCAAAGTGCACATGAAGAACCTGTTTCTTCTCATAGGAAACTGAAGGTAATAAAGTGGTTCGCATCGAAGGGACAACCAGTTCATTCTCACTGATGGTGAGGAGCACCTGCGATGCTAATCTGTACACTGAGTTCAGGGATCTGTTATTGAGACCAATGGGTATTCGGGCTTCAGCTCCGCTTACCATTGTGAGGTGGCAAGGTTCAGACTCAGACATCGTTGACTAGATGCAGGCCCATGCTCTGCATCAGAGTTTTCAGGAGGGCCTGAGCAGAAGATATTTGCTACCTGGCCTGTTATCATAGCCAACCAACCACGCCAATTGGTCTGGATACGCGAGAGCTACTGGTATTCTAACTGTTGGGATACCGGTGTTTCACATTCCGTTTTGGCTTCAACTATCCTCCAGTAATTCTCTGCCTTCAATGGTCCTCGAATGAGTCTAACACCCAGCGATATGGGTAGCTGCACGCTAACGATTGACGCTTTCGTTTTCGTTTTCGTTGCACATTAAGCACTGGGTTGTGTGGTCCAATGTTCAGTAGCTTGACATGTTCGAGCACGAGCAGCACAAAGTCCGTAGGCTCAGTTCACCTAAACAGAGCTCGAATAGGCGAACCGGAATAAATGATCCCAGTTAGTGGTTGATAGATCTCTCTATGAATCTGCAACATGTGCTGGTTCAGGATCCTGCTGCGGCCGTAATCGTGCTTGGCAATGTCACATTCCGTCTCGTGGGACAGCATCGGAATCCGGGATGCACCGCTTGGGCAGTTCCCGTTTCTCAAAATTGGGAAGCCACAGCGATCGAACTTATGTAGTACTGCGCCACAGCTATATTCAATCTCAAGCTGAATGCACATAGTATCCTCTATAGTGTGAATCATGTCTATTCAGATACAGCCAGTTCACCTGCAGACAAGATCGGGTGGGCAAAGCGTTTACCAAATGGAAGATAGAATAGGGGCTTTTGGTTCAGGTGGAGATGTGATGATTCGAATGGCAGGCAGGTTAAGCTGTAGGTGTGCAGAGATGATGACAAGGTGCGAGATGGAATAGAGCAGAAGGGACAAAAACATCATGTTATGTTGGCGGTTGCCAGGGGGATGCTCCAGGGCAAACCTAACTCCCATTCAGAAAAATCCAGTGACTATCAGCTGGTATGATGTCGAACCTAAGCATCAATTCTCGCTGGATCTTGGAATGGTCTGGAAGATTTGAGCTGGAGCTCAGTCTGTCGTGAAAGTTTGGGCGAGCTGAGTGCACATATGAATGATTGCTATGGCCACTGTGCAAGCTGACAGCATCGGCAGAGCTTAGTCGCGGTGTGTGGTAGATGCACCGGGGATAGCGTGTGAAATTGGGCTCAAATGTATTGCTATTTCGAGTACGATCTGAACCGCCTTCGCTTTCAATTTCTGGTTGTGGGCAAGCAAGTTTCACCTCACAGCTCAACCACTCCCTCGACCACCACCATATGTAATGCTTCACAACTGCATTCTGTTTCTCACGTGATATCAAGTGGATATACCTTAACCCAAAGCCATCGATTCTCCAACATCTAGACCTAGTGACACATGGGAAATAATTGATATAAAGAAATTCTGGTCCATTTTGAAAAAGAAACCCAGTAAATACCCCCACCTGAACTCCATACAACCACAAAAAATACTCCCAGATACACCCCAGCAAATTCAAAAAACATTCTAAACCACCCATCAATGAAATTCGGAACCCAATCGCACCTAGCATCACCCGAGCAGCTATTCCGATTGCGACAACATCTCAGCCTGAATGGCTGTTTCCTCAATACGTGTTTTGAGAACATTGTAGACATCCTCCTTACTTATCATCCGACGATTCATCAGTCCATGCAAAACACATTGTTGAGTAGTACCATTGACCATATGGAGTGCGGTCACACTATTATCGAAGCCGTTGGGACCAGTGTTGACAAGCCAGGTGTGAGGCTTACGCATCTGACCCAGTCGCACAATCCGTCCAAAATCTTGCGGCTGCTCGTTGAGAACCTAAAGCTTCTGATGATTCACCGCATAATTGGCAGCCACCAGGTTGAGCCCAGTACCCCCAATCATGGTGGTGGTAATGAAGATGGAGCACCCGTGAGAATGCTGCGAAATGCTCATAACTTCACTGCGACTGATGGCGGAATCTTCGGAGACCATGCGAATGACCTCGATGTCATGGTTGAAATGCCGATCAATCCACCATGCCAGATGGCAAACCTGGTCTGGCAAATGACAAAACAGTACAGCCTTCATAGGATGCGGTGAAAGGACAGGAGAGCCTGTACTAGGCTGGTCATCCATCTCAGGAACAGTCGCCGAACTGCTGATTAACTCAGGCAAGAACATTTCTCAAAGCCATCTGACAATCGGTCCCTCCACCAAACTGCTGGCATCCCACTGTTCCTTCCAACTGCCATCAGCAAAATGATGACCTTCTTGCTACAACAGTAGCGAAAAGCAAGCAAGCTGCCAGCAATGAATGGGCAAGGCGATCCCATGCTCGCCTTGATGCTTCGGCCTTTTGAGTCCAGTGGCAACATCATCGAGCTGCTTCTGTTTTTCCTGAGACCACTCCAGCACGACTGGATGAACATTCTCCGATGGGATGTAAACATGGGGTGCACCTGAAGGCAGCTGCGACTCTATCAATCGGCAGATTCTCCATGGGTGAGCGACTTCGGTCATCACAGTTGCAGCTTCCTCAAGAGCGTCAGAGGAACCTCCCATGGTGACGGCAGTTTGACGGGCCGTGATAGTTGACATTCAAGTCTTGGGACCATGTTCTTCTACCCCTCACTCATTCTCGAGCGCATCTGGAATTGTGAACAGCCACCGAGCAGTGTTTCCCCAGTCCTTCAGTGAGTTATATGCTGCAGTTGCGGTAACATGCACTGTGAAACAAATTTGGGCCTCGGATGCAACAGACCAACCCTTAGACTTCGGAGCTGTGAAGCAGTGCGCCTCATCGACGATTGCCCACCACCGCCGGCCGTTGATGACCTGGCGATCTGTGTGGTTTTGATTTCTTTGCACCCGACTCGTTGACATATCGTGGGTGATCACGTGGATGTCCCACCGTCTCTCGGGATGTTCCACACAGAAATTGTGGTGTGCATGAGTCAGGTCGCCATCATCTTCTGTGCAGAGATCGCGCACCGCAAACGGGGTCCCTTTCGTGATGGTATTGATTGCACCGATGAATGTAGCTTGGACAGTTGGGAGAACCGTACTGAGTACGGGATTCCATGGCGCCAGGTCAATTTTCAGCTCGTCATCAAGCAACTGGAGAAGACGACAAGTAACAGGGATGGGGTTAGTGCAAGGGTAACATTGCTTCCGGACAGCGCTGAAGGTTGAGCAGCCCGTTTGCACCGCCTGCCACCATGCACCAATCGAAAGGTTATACAGCACCGGTAGTTGTGTCTCATGGTGATTTGTCACATCCTCCGCAATTGACTTGGCATACAGAGTTGCAGCTATGACGTTGAACGTCTTCCCAAGTTTCATTTCGTCAGCCAGGAGCGCCCCAGGAAGGTCCACATCGAAGATCCATCCCCGCACAATGAACCAAATTGCCCAGATCTGATGTGCAAGAAATCTTACTTCTGGAAATTGCTTTCAAGTGTACTTTGGCCCTCAAACGGCATCCAAATGTAAATCTCAGAGTGGCACAACACCGAGTAATGCAACTGTTTCTTCAAGACCCTCGTGCTCAAAGACGTTATTGATAGTGCCCATGAGAGAATCATCTAAAACTTACCCTCACTCGTCAAGTTGAGGCTCGATCAGCTCTATGGCGAATTGGGAATCGCTGTCTAGCACTTCAGTGCTCCAAATTTCAACCACAAGGTCTTCAAGAGCACCAGGAGTCGGTGGCACAGGCAAATCGGGGTAGTCAGCTAGCTGGGCTGCGGCCGTCCTCTTGCTGGGTGTATCTGGTGGTGCACCGGGGGTTCTGGGAGACTTCCATTTGGGTGTATCTGGTGGTGCACTGGGGGTTCTGGGAGACTTCCTGTCAAGGTTTTAAGGCTCGGAGATCTAGGGGTTATAAAAACCAAACTAAAGCTGCAGTGCTCGCGGGTACTGCGTTACAAACAAGAGGCTCCAATTCCGAAATCACAGAATTGAACAGAGGTTGCTGCCGAAGCTACAGATTTTTTTGTAGACTAGAGAACGAGTAAAGAACAAACCTATCCTCCGCATATCCAGCGTCCTCATATACATCTAACACGACCGTCGTCACCTTTGTTCACTCGTTCTAAAATACATCCAAACCTTACCCAACTATGTACGCAACCCTTTCAACCCATAAAGCACACCATAACAATCACGCCATATTTAAAACGCAACCATCGAAACCTGTTTTCCATTAACCCACACCTCATTCCTTTCACCGAAACCAGTTTTTTTTCTTCCTCGAAACCTCATTCCTTTCATCGAAACCTGTTTCCCTCTTATTCTTCATAACCTCTTCACCGATGCATACTCCTGCTCCGATCCTCACTCAACACAACCGTGACACTGCATTTTGGGTGTTTGTGGGGATGCTCCCTACAAGGAATTCCAGTTAGCCCAGTACTTCATTCATCACTTCACGTGCTCCTAACTTACTCTCTCTCCATCATTTCGTTTCTTGGGCTCCTCCACTAACAGGCGGTTCTCAGGCGCGTCCTCCCCATCTCCATTTCACAGGTTCGCCTCAAAGAGCAGAGTCGCTGCTTCAGGCGGAACTGCATGGATGTTCTGGACATCTCCATTCCATGTTTCCTGGTTCCAAACACTGCCACGAAACCCTTCCCCACCGTAACTCCGGTGTCTTGAACAGCTTTTTCACTCAATCGGCAGCGATATACGGTCCACTGAGTCAATGTGCCCTTCGGCTTTTCCATAGTGATCCACTTCAGAAGTTGGAAATATTTCTCAAATCCTTGAAATTTCCTGAATATAGACCCAGAACTGGCATCACCGCGCACCCGTACCACAAATGACTTGTTTCGGATATTGGCCACCTCAATGTTCGGCTGTTTGGGAGGGGGTTCATCACTGCTACCCTCCGCCTTGCGCTTTCCACCACCTCCCTTCCCTATCTTTTTTCTCACCTGTACCCGTCCCGATGGCTGTCTCACGCAGGCGGTTGCAGAGATTTCGGAATACATTGTGAATCCAGTTGTGCCTGATACTCTCCGAATCATCAAACTGGTCAAGGGGTTGCAACACCTCATAACACTGGATGAAATCTGAGATAGCTGCTTCCCAAAGATCGAACCCGGTGCGCCCCTCGATCCGCCTCATCTTGATGTTCAGTGGTCCCATCAGGCAATGTGGGTGCTGAGGAATCAGCCACTCATGCCGTACATGATTCCAAAACTTGGAGATGTTACCTCTCCCAAGCGTGTCGCCTTCCTTGGACCCCTTTTTAACTTGCCCCATCTTAACAATGAGTTGTCCGGTGGTGACTTTACCCCCAGCGATAATGGGCGGCTTTTTTCCATCTCAAGTTTGATCGGGTGGAACAATGTCGTCTAGGGCTATCTGACCCTGGTAACCACCGAGAGTGATCTGCCGCCGGCGTTGGCCAAAGGGGATGTTAGAAGTTGGGGTCCATGGCGACAGTTGAGGTAGCGCTTTGGTCAATCTTTATTGCCCTGGGGCCGCACTCCCTTCAGTCTTGCTAGTCCCATCAGAAGTGGCAGTTTCCGTTCTTGGCATCCGTGCTCCTGGTGCTGCCGGTCACGGTTGTGTCGAGTTAGCATCGGAGGAAGAATATGGATCGATGAAAGATATAGCGGAATACCAAGGAAATCAGGTTTGGTGGAAGGAATCGGGTTTCGGAGGAAGGGAAACAGGTTTTTATGAAAGTAATAAGGTTTTGATGGTTGTGTTGATAATATGGCGTGATGGTTATAACGCGGTTAATGGGTTGAAATGGTTGCCTACATAGTTGGGTATGGTTTGGATGTATATTGGAACAAGCGAGCAAAGGTGACGACGGACGCGTTAGCTGTATATAAGGGTGCTGGATTTGCGGAGAATAGGTTTGTTCTTCACTCATTCTCTAGTCTATATAACAATCAATAGCTCAGGCATCAACTTTGGTTCACATTTGTTATTCGGGATTTCGAGTCTCTTGTCTGTTACGCAGTACCCGCGATCACTGCACCCTCATATCCGCAATCTTAGTTTGGCTTTTATAATCCCTTCAACTCCAAGCCTTGACACACTGACAGAAGAACGAGTGTACATTGGATTCTACCGGTTATATTCAGTATTTGTGCCGTGATCATCAATAAAGCGGCTGATAATTTTGTCATCGTCCTTGCTACCCTCAGTGCCTGGTGTTTAAATCTGTTGGCACTTTCAAAAACCCGTTAACGGTACACAGTTTCCGGGGACACATTTGTGTAGTGTGCTTCTGGAATTTAGACAAGAAGGAGCCAGCATATTCAAGTAGATGCCAGCGTACGATAGCAACAAATCTCAGCAATCCCGAATCAATTTCTTCGACCTAGCTGGCTGAATTACGAACCTCCTTGAACAAGAACCATTGAATTTCTTTGATACCATTAACGCTGTCACCCTCGAAACCGATGAAACCCTCGAAGCATACTTCTGGGACGATCCACATGCAGTTTCCCCCTGGAACAGCCTCTGGACCGAAGCCGCAAGACATGGAGGAGGACTCCAAATCAACAACCCAGATTTAAAGAACTTTTGGACAAAGTACTACTGTCTCCACGTCGATTGCCAGAACAAAGAACTCTGATTCTGAGAACATAACTGCGGAGGCACACATACAACAATCGGATGAGCAGCAGATGCTCTAACTACGAAATCAGAATTGAGGATTAAAGCAACACAGAAGGACACACAAAGCAAAATTTTGTGGACAGATTACAACAAGCGCAAGGCAAACAAAGGGAAGGGAGTAGATCAAGAATTACATCCGGCCCCTTGACCAACCCCACTGATTATTGTAACAACACCCAGCAAACACGAGGTATTCTTCTGGTAGATGGTCAATCCATTTTTAGAAGCTGAAATCGAAGCAACAATGCAATTTTGGAGATCTGGAAGAAAAAGTCCGAAACCTGGAGCAACAGCTGGAAGAGAGAAATCCGGAGCAGGCAGAAATAAGACAGGAACTGGAAGACGCGCAGGCACAGTTGGGGATATTCAATGAACTGGCAGAAGAAAATCGCCAACAGGTGATCCGAATTCTGAAGTTGACAGAAGAAAGGACAGGAGAAGTAAGGGAAAGGGAAGAGTGAGAAGAAACGGTAAATGACATTGGCAGTTTCTCGGGGGAAAATAGAATGGAATTGCAAGGATGGAAGGTGCAGATGGCCTGGACGATCGAAGGGAAACCGAAGGCATTCAACACCAAGCAGAAGCAGCTGAGGCACGCGGTTGGATGCCTGAAAGAAGTCGCATGGACGCAGATAATTCCATGAGGTGACGAGATCTCGGCCGAAGTTAAGCTTGAAACCCTCAAAGACCTAGTTGACCTGCTCGATCTAGCATTCGAAGATCCGGATATGGTACAAACTGCCAAGAGGGAACTCTTGAGACTCAAACAACAAGACCACGAATTCGCTCCGTATTATGCGGAATTCCGGAGATAAATGGCAGACGTCAAATGGAACGCAGATGCTCAACTGAATGCATCACGGCCAGGGCTGTGCAACGACCTCAAAGACTCTCTGCAACATATCGAAGAACCAGAGAGTATCGTCGAATTTGTCAAGCTGTGTTCAAAGCGAGACTCGCAGCTGAGATGGCATGGAGCAGAAAAGAAGTCCGGAAGATTGGAAGACTACAAAAAGCCCGATCTAATGACCAACACCACATCTGCCCCAGAAACAGCGCCAGCAGGATCAGTTGCAGGATATCACGGCCCTGCACCAATGGATCTTTCAGCAGTCAAAGGAAAGAAGATCACACTTGAGGAACGCAAGAGATGCAGGGAAGGAGGATTATGTATGTACTGTGGGGATAGCAGGCATTTTGCGGCATCATGCCCAAGGAAGTTGAAAGCAGTGTCAGGACAAACAGAGGAATCACCTTTCAGGAAAGCAGGGAACGAATGAGACGCAGATTCAGGGACAGGGAAAGGCAAGGATGTAGAGTTGGGCAAAGTTTAATCCAGTGCAATAAGGATGGCAATTGGGCTGGAAACAAATCTCCTTTCTCAGTTAATGCTAGGTTTTGGATTTCGCAGTGTTTTATATCAAGCGCAGAAATACAGGAGTCTTCTATGGAAAGCAAACATTTTGTTGTGAAATGCTCACTGAAAATAGAAGACAAGATTATTGATACCTACGCTCTGATAGACTGCGGAGCTACTGGAATAGCATTATTTAACAATGATTTCGTCCGCCATCATCAGTTACAAGAGAAGGAATTAAAAGCATCGTCGGAATTGGAAGTTATAGATGGAAGGCTTATTGAATCAGGAATAATTACAACCATTGCTAAATTGGATCTAGGCATACGCGGACATCAAGAGCAGTTACCAGCATTTGTTACGAAGCTAGGTTACTATCCAATCGTACTTGGTATGCCATGGATACAACTTCACAACGTCACAGTCAAGTTTCGGAAGAAAAGAATAAAATTCAACAGCGACAACTGCCAAAAACACTGTCAACATCATTCGAGGGTATGGGTATGGGCAATAATATGGAATTAACAGAATCATAAAAACCGAAACTGGATATATGTGCAATAGCGGCAATCACTTTTATGAGACGCAACAAGAAGGAGAAACTCAAGGTATACCCGGTATCCTTATACGAAAGTAACAAGGCCCTGGAAGTCAAGGACCTTCAAGTAAAACTGCTGGAACAGTTAAATCCTAAGGAATACCACGAAATCCTCCCCCTCTTTGATAAGTTGATCGCTGAAAGACTACCTCCACACTGACCTTACAACCAAACAATCACCCTCCAAAACGGGTTCATCGATCCTTTCGGACCAATCTACAGTTTGTCAACAGAAGAATTAGAGGTCCTCAAGGAGTGGATCGAAAAGACCTTGTCAAAGGGATTCATCGGATCATCATCATCACCATGCTGAGCTCCAGTCGTATTCGCACCTAAACCAAACGGCGGCCTACGACCCTGCGTTGATTGAAGAAGCTTGAACGAAGGCACAATAATGAATCGATATCCCTTGCCCCCAATCCAGGAGATTTCGCTACGATCGTCGAAAGCCAAGTGGTATACCAAGTTGGACGTCCGGGACGCGTATAATATGATGCGAATTGCAGGGTGAGACGAATGGATAACGGCCTTCAGGACTCGCTATAGTTTGTTTGAATTGGTGGTTATGCCGTGCGGACTCACCAACGCACCAGCATCCTTCCAGGAATTTATAAACGATACTATTCAACTGTTTCTGGACATTTTCTTCACAGCTTTCCTGGACGACATTCTTATCTACAGTGATAATCTAACGGAACATAAGGAACACGTCCGGGTCATTATAACAACACTGAAGGAAGCAGGTTTGTACCAGAAAGCCGAAAGATGCGAGTTCCATCTACAAGAGGTCAAGTGATTGGGGTTGATCATTGGGGTAATCGGAATCAGAATGGACCCGGAAAATGTAACAGCAGTCAAAGAGTGGGAAGCACCTGGAAAACTAAAGGAAGTTCAAGCATTTTTGGGATTCGCCAACTTCTATCGAAGGTCCATAAGGAACTATAGCAGGGTGGTCCAACCATTAACGAAACTCCCTAAAAAGCTGGTTACGTTTCAATCAGGCCCCGATCAAAAGAGAGCATTTGCCAAAATGAAGGAAGCATTCACAACAGCACCGGTCCTGTCACACTTTGATTACGACAAAGAAAACGTTTTGGAAACCGACATATCCAGCTATGTTTCTGCAGGAGTACTATCACAGTATGACGATCAAGGCATCCTCCATCCTGTAGCATTCTTCTCCAAGAAATATAGACCAGCGGAAGAAAATTACGAAATTTACGATCAAGAGTTAGAAGCCATCATTAAAAGCCTACAGCAGTGGAGACCGGAATGTGAAGGGTCAGTACATCCAATCATAATACTGACAGACCACCAGAACCTCGAATACTTTATGACATCGAAACTGCTCAATAGGAGACAAACGAGATAGTCCAAATTCTATCAAGATTCAAGTTCAAGATTATCCACCATCCAGGGAAACAAGGTCAAAAACCCGATGCACTAATCAGAATGCCAGGAGAAATTCCTCCAATGGGGGGGGCAGAAAAAACCCAACAAATCGTGGTAAAAACGGAGAATCTTGATAAGAGAATACAAAAGAGATTGGTAGGAGCATTCGCGGAAGTAGTCAATAGGGATGAGGATGGGATCGGTTCAGAACAGTTGTGGAACAGGATTCGGAACGTTTGCAAGGACTGCCTGTTCGACCGCAGTGAAGGACTGTGCATCAACGCAACAGAAGCTGCCAACAACAAAACATCAGACAACTCCAACTGAGTAAAGAATATCATAATGCACCAGCAGCAGGACACCCAGGATGAGCAAAAACCCTGGAACTCCTCAAAAGAGATAATCAATGGCAAGGAATAAGATCAGACGTGGATAGGTATGTACAGAATTGTCATGTGTGCCAACGTAGCAAGGTTACTCATCACAAGTTCCACGCATGGCTAAAACCACTGGAAGTACCGCAACAACCAGGCAAAGACCTGAGCATGGATTTCGTGGTGGGACTACCGGAAAGTGAAAGGTATAACGCCATATGGGTAGTAGTTGATAGACTATCAAAGATGAAGCATCTGGTCCCATTCCGGGACGACACAGACAGAAAGAAACTGGGCGAAATGTTTATACGAGAAGTGTTCACAATACATGGTTTACCGGACACAATATTATCGGATAGGGGACCTCAGTTTGCTCACGAGTTTTGGAGACACGTTTACGAAAGACTTTGAATCGATTGAAGACTGTTCTCAGTGTGTCATCCACAAACGGACAGACAGACAGAACGTAACAACGCTGTTATGGAACAGTACCTAAGTGCGTTCTTCAATTATCAAGAGAACGACTGGACACAATGGCTACCCATGGCAGAGTTCGCATCACACAATCACCCCTCTGAAACAACACGATGTTCACCGTTCCTTGGCAATTCCGGATTCCATCCAACAATGACCTTCAGTCAACATCCAGTTCAAAATGGAAAGGATATCAGGGAAGTACACACAAATACCCTTTTCCAGAAGATGAATGATATCTTTGAACAGATGAAGGCTGAAATGAAACGGGCACAAAGCATTTAAGCGGAACAGGCCAACAAGCATCGACGAGAGGGAGTGGTGATCAAAGCGGGGGATCGGGTATGGATAGATACCAGGAATATTGCAACACAGCGACCAAGGAAGAAGCTGGACTGGAAACGCCTGGGACCTTACGAAATCACGGAAGTAATCAGTCCATGGATTTATAGTTTACAATTACCCAAAGACCTTCACATCCATTCAGTACAACCGATCTCCCGTCTGAGCAAGGTCTCAGAGAACCCTTCACAAGGACAGATCAAATCAGCACCACCTCCAGTTGTCGTAGATGGAGAGGAGGAGTACGAAGTGGAACACGTCGAAGATTCCAGAGTGTTCCAAAGTCAGCTGCAGTATTTACTAAAGTGGATGGGCTACAATGAAAGGAGCTGGGAACCGGCAGTCAATGTGGATGGACTACAGGCAATCGATGTATTTCATACCGAACAACCTGGCTAACCTGGATCAACAGCCTCGTAGGAACTCGACTTGTGGGAGGGGGAGCAACTGTCACAGTTGGGTCGAGTGAGGATCGGAGGAAGAGTATGGATCGATGAAGGATATAGGGTATTACGAAGGAAATCAGGTTTGGTGGAATGAATCAGGTTTCAGAGGAAGGGAAACAGGTTTTGATGGAAGGAATCATGTTTTGATGGTTGTATTGTAAATATGGCGTGATGGTTATGATGTGGTTTATGGGTTGAAAGGGTTGCATACATAGTTGGGTAAGGTTTGGATGAATTTTGGAACGAGGGAGCAAAGGTGATGACGGTCGCGTCAGCTGTATATAAGGGCGCTGGATTTGCGGAGGATTGGTTTGTTCTTCACTCATTCTCTAGTCAACAAAACAATCAATAGCTCAGGCATCAACTTTTGTTCACATTGGTGATTCCGGATTTCGAGTCTCTTGTCTGTTACGCAGTACCTGCGATCACTGCACCCACATATCTGCACTCATAGTTTGGTTTTTAAAACCCCTAGAACTCCGAGCCTTGAAACCTTCACACTCCCGGCTGTTCTGGGAGTGGTTGAGGGAAGGGTGGACTGCATCAGATGTGGGGGAGGATTTGTGGACCATGAGTCTGGAGCAACTGGTGGTCATGGTGGAGGGGGAGGAGGATGTGGGGTGTACTGGGGCCATTCACCTCCAGGTGGAGCAGGAGGGGGCTGTGGGGTGAACCGGGATCCTTCACCTCCAGGTGGAGCGGGAGGGGGCTGTGGTGTGAACCAGGATCCTGACGCTCCATGTGGACCTGGCCGAAGAGGGGGAGGCAGTGGTGTGTGTCGGTCTTTGTCAGGCTGCGGAAACATTAGTGGGATTGGGTTCGCTGAAGGTGATGGTGGCAGTGGTGGTGGTGGTTGGGGTGGTGGTGTCGGTGGATGGGGTGGAACCTGTTTGTATGGAACCCAGGTTTTTCGGTACACATTCCACATGTGCCGTCCGTCAGGGCTCATCATTGGTGGTGCAGTATACGGAGGATAGTTCAGTCGTTGCGGTTCATATTGCAGTGCCTCAGTTGGCGGCTGGGGCAGTTGATGATCGGGATTGGGATGCCAGGAACACCCGTCTCAAATCTGAGACGCATCACTGGTGAGCAGGTAGTTTGGATTGGGTCGTTGTGGAGGTGCGCTGCCATAATATTAATACGGGTGTCCGGGGTTGGTCGGAGAGTGGGTGCTGGAAGGGTTGTTCTACTACATGATGTGTAGAAGTAGTTACGAAGAGGAGGTGAGGAGGTTCAGATTTTTTTTCTGACAGCGCTATGGTACCTGCAGTGGTCGCTGAGAATGAGGTAGTGTGATGGGAGGTATTCATGGGAGCAAAGATGCGTTGAGATACACTCGCAATTGTCTCGAGAACACTCAATGCGCACCGTCCTCGTCCTCACTTCTCTTACCATACCGCCTTGTTTGACACACTGCTGATACATGTTTTTGTCACCCATTGTCTGCTAGGATTGTTCAAGTTGATCCCTAGATGAAAGGTAGGGTATCACCCCTGCCACTTGGTTGCAGTTTCTCAAAGCCCACCAACCTTATGCTGCGATTCTGAAGCTACAACAAACAAAACAATTGAACACCCACAATCACCTTGCTTGTTGAAGTTTGATACTTGAAATCAGCTTACTGCCTTTCAACAGAGGTGCTTGCAGGTATCCATCTCTCGCATGACAAAGCAGGCGACCTGTATGAAACCCCTGTTGGTGGTTGCACATTCTGGGAATATACTGAAAATTTACCATACATCCAAAGATACAACACTATTTAGAGATGGGAAACTCCGAATATCCAACGCCTATCAAACTCAGGTGCCGTGCAATTCAAATGGTGTTCCACGGTTAGATGCAATCCGAGCCCTGCTGTCACCTACAGGTGCATCTGAACCTCTGCCTGGAGGTTTTGGTGCGGTGCGCGTGACGACAATCGCAGGCTTACCAGAGGTTAGGGACAGGAACACAATCACTTTGTGGGATACAAACAATTTGTTGGGTGAAGTGACATATAGTTGTGTGTCTGTTTCAACACTAGTCCTATCAAGCCCGAGTGTCATATGGCACGGAGCCCCATCTCGCTGGAGCGGTGTGCAACTTGAACCTTCGGTAGCATTCTTTACCGCTGAATCGGCGCTCCTCACCATTCAACATACACTTGTTGTACCCCATCTACCATTCACCAGACACTTGTCGCACCCCATCTGCCATTCGCCATAGACTTGTTTCACCCCATCTACCATTCACTATACACTTGTCGCACCCCATCTACCGTTAACTATACACTTGTCGTACACCATCTACCATTGACCATACACTTGTCGCACCCCATCAACCATTCACCATACACTTGTCGCACCATCTACTATTCGCCATACACTAGTGGCACCCCATCTACCATTCAGCATTCAATCGTGGCGTCCAATCTACCAGAGATACTGTGACAATGGTTATCGGTATGAGTCGTCGGGCAAACCCGTTCTTACGATTGCGATTCACACTATGTGGAAAACAGATCCACAACTCCTTTGGTTTGCTCAATATCATCGAAATGATCACCCAGAGGCGTTTGACGACACGGGAGAGGTAATGGAACGACTTGGAACAGAAGCAAATTGGAGATCTAGTAAATAGCGAGTTGAGCAAAGCAAGAAGTAAACGAATGCAGGAGCACCTCACAGTAGCCAAGGGTTCATACCAGCTGCGCACACCTCCGAGAGCAGTTCCATACCCGAGCTACAAGAGAAAAACGACATCACATTTGTAACCACGAAGATAGTCACCTACACAGAAGTGTATGGTGAGGCCGCAGGTGGGGATGTGGCGCGAGAGGCTACGAGCCTCTACGACAAACACCGGAAATCGAATTGCAACCTGTGGCACCCCTTTGCAAATGCTTTCGATCATCAACACGTGCATGCTCTAGGTACACAATGCAAAACTCGGGTAAACAACTATCTGCGGTGCGGCCTGGACGATTTCTGTACGACTTCGTTCCAAGCAGCATCTGAGCTCTGGGAACTGCTGAGGAGCCTTGACTTCGGACTGGGAGCAGTGAGTTGGCTTCAGGCGCCTGGGAAATATGGCAACATATACTGCAGAGACATGTTCAAGTGCATCAAGTTTCTTTTGGGGCATTTACCGTTTGCGGAGCACCTGGATTTCACTCCAGTGACGCTGAAAGAATCAGCCAATCATCGAATCTATAGTGAGATAAAGTGAAGAGATTGGTGTTGGGAAACTCAGGAGCAATTACCCGACGGTGAAACATTTGTACCGGTCATCTTCGCCTCAGACAAAACCCATCTCACGCATTTCTCTGGCGACAATAGCGCCTGGCCGCTATTTATGAATATCAGGAACATTCAGAAAAATGTTCGTCTTGCAGCATCAAAGAGGGCGTGGATTCTGGTGGGATTCATTCCAGTTCCCCCGAAAGGCGGAACTGATATAGACTCTGCATTGCACCATGCGATCCATACCATCCTGAAACCACTCAGAGCAGTCGATATCAGATGCACTGTTTACGAGTTGGATGGTGCCGACCGTTTCAAACATACCTGCTACCCGTTGCTAGCAGCATGGATTGGGGACTACCAGGAGATCGCAATGATCATAAAGATAGTCGGAGGAGCATTCCCAGTGTGTGAAGTACCGAAGGGTCCTGAGATGGGCCATGGCAAAGGATTTCGCAACTGGGAGCCTCAATGTACATCACGCTATCAAGATCACCTGGAGGAGAATCGACTAGATGAATTCAAAGAAGAGCATCAACAACCGAATTCAAATCTCTTCCGGGATTATCCTCTGTGCAACGTCTTACGCCGTTTGCAACGGGATGGGCTTCACCAACTCTATTTGGGGATCGTGAAAGATCTCATCAACTGGCTTTTGGAGTACCTCACCGATCGACACCTGAACGTTGAATTGAATGACCGGTTCACCTGAGTTCCACACTACCCGAACTTGTTGTGTTTCTCTAAACCATTTGATGCTCTCAAGAATAGATCCTGGCATGGCATGGACATCCAAGAAATTCTCAGGAGTGAATCTGCAGTATGTGCTCCCCTGCATTCCAGCAACGTTGCAGGGAATACAATCTCAGAAAATGCATTTGATACGGAGGTTATGAAAACGATTCGGGCACTGATTTAATGTTCTTTACTAGCCAGCCAGCAAACCCACTTGGATATCCAATTGAAATACCTCGACGAAGCTCTCGAAAGGCTTTACAAGTGCAAATAAATCTTCACTCCTCAACATGCTACTGAGGCTCAGACCAGGCGTTTTAAAGAGACTTCCAATCGCTGGCAGCAAAACTTCAAGAGGTGGCGATGGGGATAATAGAGAGAGAGCTTCATAGGGAGATTTATGGTATCACAACTGGGCAGCGGAACACTTTTGAGGTGCACCTGAAAGAAGAGCAGCTGCGCGCCACTACCTGGAATGCAGTGGAGCAGGCGACAACAATGATACGACTCGAAGCAGAACTGTTCAGAGCGTCCACAGACCAGCTTGCCGGGTTGGCCAGTTGTTTAAAGAAGCTCAGGACCGCCTGGAATTCAAACTGCATCCCGAAGCGCCATGGACCGACAAGCAAGTTTGCTCGAAACATTGAACGAGAATGTCACGCCATCATGACTGCCATGGTCGGTGCATTGACGGTCACTGTCACTGCAAAGTGGGAGTTCGAGCGGTGCCTCTTGGAAGCTGAGAAACCTGCAACACATTCGTCAGAGGAGCGCCAACAAGACGTTGCCCGGTGTCTGGAGATAGAGGTTTACTGGGCACGCCATGCAGCTCAAGCTGCATTTCGTCACGCCATGACGGAAAAGCACCTGAAGTATGATCAGGAATGGGACTCATGCAAAGGTCCCAATTTACGGAAGCACCTGACGCTGCAATTCTAACATTTCGGAAAACCAAAAATGCACGTCCTCTGTCATTACTGCAAGTTCAACACCAGGATTGGTGCTCCTGATAATTTTTCGACCAAGATCCCAGAGCTCTTGCACATTTTGAACGTCAAAGAAGCGTACCGTGCCATGAGTTGGGTCAACTTCATGCTTCAGCATCTTCCGCACAATGATCGCTACACCGCGATGCACTACCTGGAACACCCTGTTCAGTGGCTTGCGTGGTACGGAGGGTATGTCGAAGCGAGTGCAGTAGACCTTAACATGTTGACGGGTCGAGAGAAACCGCAATTGACCAGGTGCGCCCGGCAGAAAAGGATCCTTGCTGGCGAATCTGAACATTACGTTCGACCCAGTACACAACCTCTGCAGCAGTTTAAACTTTCAACTATTTGTGCACGTTCACGGTCGTGCAAGCGGATATCACTACCTGAAGCAGCTGCAACCTTCAACATTCCGACATTGCCATCACTTGTCAGGTAGCATCTGCATAATTTCTGGGGCCGTGATACGATCAGTGTGATCTGGGGCTACGGCAATGAGTTCAAGAAAGACATCACCTTACAACCTCACAATAAGGTCGCTTTCTACACTCCGAAATATCATAACCCTCAGCAGATGAAACGGATCGTGCTCGACTGCAGCGTTGAGGGTACGCCAGATGGTGAGACGCACAGGCGGCCACCACAGGTGATATGGGTGCGCATGGGCGAAAATACGGATGATGGACTCCGCAGGTGCCGCCCCACATTTGCCATTCTATACTTCACCTTTTCACCACCAACCACGACCTCACTGGTTTGTGGGATGATTGCGAGGACAGGCGGCCAGCTGTTGCAGCAGCACCCTCATTTCCTTTGATCCGTTCAAGCCTGGGTTGATAGACCATCACCGCTGGGGTTGGCCGTGGTTGTTGGTGCACATTTCGAGCATCTTTCAGGGCACCCAGAAGAAATAGATCGGTTCGTCACAGTGGTAAAGGAATAAACACTACATGATATTTCCGTGGAAAAAATTGACGGGTGGTGCCACTTGATTCCAGGCATCTGGGTAGAGACAGGGAACGGTTCGGTATGTGTAAATAATCAAGTGGATTTGGATACTTACTGGGATGTATATTAAGACAAAACACATATTGACGAAAGGTTTGGAGCCACCTCTGCCATTTATCCAAACGAATGAGAGCAGTCTCGCTCAGAGGTGCGCATGCAATCCAGCAGGTGTATATAGACAATATAATAGTATAATGAGATCTAGAGATGTCTATTTGGACAAATCTCTCGTGACGATGCTTGAAGTAGCAGTGATGAATGCACAGCATGATCTATTAATAGAGTCAAATATGATACCAATTGGCAGTGAGGGCTGCAGAGCGTAAGGGAGGCACGCAGAGCAGAGTACGCGAACAAACAAGTTTGTGGACCTCCCAGGAAGTGGTAGGAAGGGTGTGAGATGCTCCTGTGCGAGTGTGGGAAGTTCACATGTGCACTGGGGGCTGCCTGGAGCGCGTCAGATCATAGTACTATGATACGGGAGGGTTTGGGAGCCTTCAAAGCCCCAAGGCGGCTCATGGTTGGTGGGTGCCTAGCCAAGGAGAAAATTGCATGTTCATGAGGTATTTAACAGTCCAGTTCAGTTTGAGTGCCGATATCGTACCAGTTTTTACTGTGGCGAGGTTTGGTACAGTGCAAACAGGCTAACTAGTCCTGCAGGGTCGGCACATCATTGGAAGTCAGCAACAAAATTTGGCTGGACGCACAAAACATATCAACAACCCGACCAAACAAGCAACTCTACTGGACATGCATAGGGTCGTACGAAATCACCGGGATCGTTAGTCCCTGGGCCAATCGAATCAAATTGCAAAACGAGCTACGCATTCACGATATCCAACCAATATCTCATTTGGTGAAAGCCACCTAAGATCTTCTCTGGAAACAAGAACAAGAACCTCCACGACTGGTGTCAGATGAAGAAGCAGAGGAGTGTGAAGTCGAACGGGTGGACAATTCCAGGCTATTCCAAAAGCATTCACAATATCTCGTGAAGTGGAGAGGTTACGACCAGCACAGCTGGGCGCCTGCGACGAATATGAATGGACTTATGAGTGTCGAAGATATTCACACCGAATAACCTGGCAAGCCCAGGTCATGAACCCCATAGGTACTCGGCAATTGAGAGGGGGAGCTACTATGACGGTTTTGTGAATGGGGATAGATGGTGGAGTGATGATTGGTGAGTAATACAAAAGATAATTCATGTGCTACTCAGTTTACGGAGAATGTCAGTCCTCGGAGTGACTAGTCAGTTCACAGAGTCCGACCTTCCGTGAACTGACCAGTGCTGAATATGCTTAACCAAAAGTAACAGTGACTCCAATCACAACGTTATGTATACATCAAATATACATAATCCATCGCTCTTTTAATTCCTGGTCTCTAATTTACCATATCTCTAATATTGATACAATGGTTGTGGAAAAACGTCAATTTTCGGCGTTTTTTGGTGTATTTTTAAAGCTGCTCTATAAATTTTAAAGATATCATAAATCAAAGACAAGGAATTGAAAGAGCAATGTATTTTGCAAGTTACATATATACATCTCTTGGTAATTGGACAAATACTCGCAGACTTAATTAGACTGAGCTTTTGCCATTTGAGTCAGTGCCGCCATGGCTCCGTGACGTGACTGGTCAGTTCACGGAGTTGTGGTAGACTCCATGAACTGACTGGTTCGTTCACGGAGCCTAGTTACTCCGCGGGTTGACTGGTCACTCCGCGGACTGACATCCTCCGTGAAACGACTAGAACAATGCACGACGAGAATGAAATCAGGTTTCGAACGGAGGTTAAGCACAACGAGAATGAAATCAGTTTTTGAACGGAGATCAAGCACAACGAGAATGAAATCAGGTTTTGAACGGAGGCTAAAGTACGACGAGAATGAAATCAGGTTTTCAATGGAGGCTAAAGCACGATGAGAATGAAATCAGGTTTTGAATCAGGTTTCACGAGAAACGTAGGAATCGTGCAAATGTGGTGTACAAAGAAAGCAGTGTTGTGCGTGGGTGGCATGTTGTACAGCGATGTAGAGAGGATGAAACTTGTTGAGTCTATTGCGTATAAGGTATGAAGCAAGAGCGCAAACAAGCCCTCTATATATACTGTTGCCATCACAAAGAAAACAAGCCGTGAGGCGGTGACTTTTCCCAGAACAAAGGATCAAGCAAGCAAACTGGCAAACAAACTGTTCCATAACGTAGGTTACCCTGCCATGCAACACGACCGGGCGATGCAACACCCGGATGACACACCATCTTTGGAGTAAAAGCCGGGCAGCAACCACAACCACAACCTCCACCCACAACTACAATGTCAAGAGTCAAAGCAAGGAAGGTACAGACAAAGGAAGATACTATGCAGAAGGGTATAAGGGACTACAGGGGTGGCAAATTTCCAAGCATCAGAAAAGCGGCATGCACTACAAGGTGGACTTCACCACCCTTTCCAGAAGGCTAAGAGGCACAAAGCCAGCCCATGAAGCACATCCTGAGAGTGCTCTCCTTACGCCTGTGCAGGAGGAGGCTATTGTGCAGCTGTGTCTGCAGTTCGACAGCTGGGGCTTACCTCTAAAGCTTGCTTATGTTAGGTGTCTTGCCTGTCATATGCAGGATCCAGAAAAGTGAAGAGAGCCAGGAAAGAATTGGATTTCACGATTACTGAACCACTATCCTATCCTTGTATGCAAGATAGCTAACCGCATTGACAGACAGAGGGCCCAGGCAGATGATCAGAAGGTGCTGGTGGAATTTTTCCAACTGGTAAATACCCCCCCCAAAAAATGCGGCACCACCCTTATTAACTCCCACTAAGTTGAAGAGAGCTCTAGATGAGCATGGAATTGAAGTCTACAACATATGGAAGATCGATGAGAAAGGCTTCCTGCTGGGAAAGCGTTTGAGGCCCATGTCATCTGTTCAAGAGTGTGGCGAAATCTTTGCCTGCCCTCCCACAGCAGCCACCTCCTCCAGCCCTTGGATGTGGGCCTCATTGCCACCCTGCAACGCCATTACAGTGCAGAGCTTCATAAGCTGACTAGTCATGGACTCACATCCATTAAAACAGGGGAGTTCTTCATGTAGGCTCCCCCCTCTCGAGATTTTTGATACTGGATTGCTGTAGTCCAATGAATATCTCTAGGCTTCTGGTGTTCGCACGCAAGCTTGCCTACAATGTATACTCTATTCTCTGTGCTTTTGAGGCCTGTGGTATATCTCCTTTCAATGCTGGAACAGTTCTCAGGAACCCATCACGATATATCACTCGGCCTACTCCGCTCTTATCTTTGGCCCCCCAGCCATCCACCCCCAAGATCTGCAGCCAGGCTAGCAGGCTTGGAATGGAGGCTCTTGGTCTCATAGACTCATACTCTCCTCGCTCCCAGCACATCAAGGGAAGCATTGAAAAAATCTCGAAGTTTGGAGAGAGGGTATATGTTGAGCTTGATATTGAGGTCTTCAGGCACAAACTACTTCGCTCCCAAGTCCTTGACAAGCCCAGGAATGCTGTATAGGATCGCCACATGCTTACTAGAGCTCGTCTGATAGACAACAGAGACATAGTACACTTGAGAAATGAGAAGGAGGCAAACAAGTAGATATTCAAAGGGAGCATAAAAGGCAAAAATGCGGCCTCTCCCTTGCCCAGCATGGACAGTACAGGGGAGGAGGAGTGGAATGAGGATGCGGAAAAGGAAGATAACGATAATGAGATTGTTGACAGTGAGTCTGAGAGTGGTGGGGACTCAGGGCTGGAAGTTATGATTGTTGTGAGGAGGGGGAGGTTAGAAAATTTCGAGGTTTTTTTTGGTTTGCTCATGAGTTATGACTTTTCTTTTGGTTCAATAAATTTAGTTCTGTCCCATATCATTCTAAAGCATCTGTATATGGCTCCCAGTTTGTTTTAACCCTTCCGGGTTTTTTTTGGTTGGGCTAGAGAAGGCAGGAAGTGGGAGCGGGCGGGTGTTGCATAGCCCGGTCGTGTTGCATGGCAGGGTAACCTACGTTAACCTTCCAAATACCCGAAACAAACACTTCCGGCCCTTCCGGCCCTACAAGCAGGAGTTCGGATGTATTATGGAACGAGTGGATTACGGACGAAATCACCGTACATAAACCAGGCGTTCGGGGGAGGATAAGTTTTTTTCTTCACTCGTTTTCTAGTCTATAAAACAATCAAATAACTTCGGCTTCAGCTTCTTTCACACACGGTGATTCTGGATCGAGTCTCTTGTGTACAGTCCTCGTCCTTAGCTACAGGCCACCCTCGATTTCTTTAGCCATCCGGCTCTCGGCTTTTATAATCCCTAGAATCCCGAGCCCTGAACCCTTGATACCGAAGCCCTGAACCCTTGACAACTTGGGCATCTCACATGCGAACTGGTGTCGCGTTTCAGATATTTCAAACTCGGATGTGACTTGGGCATCTCGCATGCGAGTTTATAAAGGCATTACAGATTCTAATACCACTTGGGGCATCTCGCATGCGAGTTTAGAAAGGCATTACAAATTCTTACAAATCCTCATAACACTTGGATATCTCGCATACGACCTGGCGTCGCGTTTCTGATATTTCAAAACTCGGATGTGACTTAGGCATCTCGCATGCGTGTTTAGAAAGGCATTACAAATTGTAATACCGCTTGGGCATCTCGCATGCGACCTGGTGTCGCGTTTCAGATATTTCAAACTCGGATGTGACTTCGGCATCTCGCATGCGAGTTTAGAAAGGCATTACAGATTCTAATACCACTTAGGGCATCTCGCATGCGAGTTTAGAAAGGCATTACAAATTCTCATACCACTTGGGCATCTCGCACGCGACCTGGTGTCGCGTTTCAGATATTTCAAACTTGGGCATCTCCCATGCGAGTATAGAAAAACATAGTTGGAAATCCGCTCAACCCGGCGCCCGAGTTTGCGCAATGGCGGCGCGGCCAATATGGTCTTGTCATTCTGTATATAGTGAGACCGCTAGAGGAGAGAATGATATCGCTTTTAGACCTGCTCACAGCACCCGCTACTAGTGTTCTAAACGGGCCGGGCCGGGCCGGTAATCTCAAAGCCCACGAAGGCCGGGCTTTGCCACAGCCCACGGGCCATATGGGCGTTCTTGCAGAAGAGGCTTCAGACGAAGCTATTTTGAGTGGAACGGTAGAAGAGCGATTTTAACTGGTCGAGAAACAATATGAGTGGTATCCAACACCATTGTCATCAATCATGACAGTCATCGTCATCGATCATGACCATGACAGTGTTGTCGTCATGTATGTCAGTTTGTTTGTCTGTTTGTTTGTAATAATATTCTATTCGGCCGCTTGCGGCCATGACGTCTAACCTGGTCCTAAATACTTCCACGACAAAAAGCCGCTTCCAAGTCGGACTTCCTGATGTCCTGATACGAGGCCCAAAAGAGAAGCCTAAGAAGAGCAGGAACGCAATCCGTAACTATCTGGACAAGGACGAATGATGAGACAAATGAAAGAAAAGAAGATTGTCGTTGGTATTGATGATGATGATCGTGATGGTGAAGATGGTGGTTGGGAGCGAAGGTCTCCCGAACTAGACTATGCTAAGAGTAGGGTGAGGGCTCCGCTTCCACAACACACTAGCCTTATTTGGCTCTGCAACACCCACCCCCTTCAGAGATGGCTGAAGCTCTTTGAAGAGATGACGGGCATCGAAACAAACTGTAGCACTCAACACACTTCTTGAGTGACACAAAGGTCATAAGTTAACGGCTCCCCAGCCCAAGAGTAAACAAAAACCTCAAGAGTAAAGATGGGCATGAAGGCCGAAATAAGTACCATTGCCTCCACGGTCAAAGCACTTATCCCCTCGACTCCTCATGATACAGCACTTGTTAACAACAAAACATCCTCACAACTCCATGGGGCAAAAATCACAAAACCTTTTGGAAACCTTCGGACGATAGAGTGGTTTGCAACTTGGACTTGCCCTGGACAGTATCATTGCTCAGAATATATGGCATGACTCGGTCATTACGCTATGGCATGAGAATGTTGTGAGAGAAAGGTACCTGGAGTTCGCGCTGCTTATGGCTGGACAGTGGAATTATGATGACTGGTCCAAACGAACAGGGCTCGAACTGGTTACCGTACTTTCCGGCAATCTTGTAATCATGATCGAGGACCCAGTCTCCCACAGAATACAAGTGTTAGCACAATCCGGAATGTTTCTTTTCAACTCGCTGCTTCCAGACGGGAAGTGGATAGTGGACAGCTTCAGACCTATAGGCATTTCGGCATGCACGGCAATATTTCTCAATCCAATCCATATCCTCTACAGCCAAAGCAACAGGCACAGAAGCGGCCGGGATACGGTTCTGAACAATTGAGCATTGCGGATACCCTGATTGAAGCTCGGCATGTGTCTTTCCTGTTGAGTACTGGAAAGGTGTATTGAACACAAACTACATTGCTGGGAGATGCTTCACCCAGCAGGAACTTTGCTATGTAACTATCTTTCTAAACTAGCCTTGCGCGAATGAATGGTATACTCATCTTTTCTTTGACATTTGGCAATGGCAGGCAATCTAAATTCCGAATGCATTCAATTTTTGCAAGGCCAGGTCTCGACGGCATCATTGTCCACAACGGGAACTATGCTCCAAATCCATAATGTATGAAGGCATATTATGAGATATCAAGGACTGCAAACATTTGAATGTAGTTTTTCCGATAGCGTTTGTGACGGGGTGGAATTTTTAACCAACCCAATAGGTCATCGACATAGTAATAACATTACGAAAGACCACCAGTATTCGGTTGATATGGTCTTGAATGGTCGAGAGTAATGATTTCGAATGGGTGTAGGTACACAATTTGATGAAGTGACTGTATACCATAGTCAGAACTATCTGAGAACTTCTAGCAAGTATTGCAAGTCATGACATAATTGAAAGTATCCGTACGAACAGTAGGGCAGTAGAAACCATTGTTGACACAGTCGTTTCTGATCTCACCCACATGATAGCCATCACCCAGATCGTCATAAAAACTCTGAACAATGAGAATGATTGCTGATTGTTCAGGAATCAGAACCCAATCATGAAAGCAATTGAAGTATAGTAGACATCCAGATTGGATGCATTTCATTTCCAGTGTATAGGACACAGCCATCGTGCACACAAGCCTGTTTTTTCATTTTGACAAGTAGTTCAGCACAGTGCCAGGTCGGAAGAACATGATGCGGGAATCGATCAATATGTCCCAGGTGTATTGTGAGAGCAGACTCAAGGCGAGACTTGAAGGACTGTTTAAGGGGCTATCCCGAGTATTATGAAGTTTGTTTACAATGTACTTCCCTTCATCCTCAATTTGCATTAGAAGTTTGCTTGTAACTCTCATTAAAGAGTCCGCGAGAATGTTAGAAAGGCTAAAGACCGGGAAAACCTGATAATCGTATTCCTCGAGGGGCAGAATCCACACCATTAATTTTGATATCGGTTATTTATTTATTTATTTATTCATCATACAGCATGCAGCCCGCAGGCTATGGCCGGTGAGGTACAAACAAATAACTGTGAACAAAACAACAAATGAAACCGAACAAAGGAAAAACAAAAAACCCCTGGCTAGGTAGCACCCCTCCGCAGTCTCCTGTCACCCCTTCTCTAGTTACAAAGAAATTTTAACAAATCATAGTGGTCTGTAACACGCTTCATACAATAATACAATATCGGTCAGTCTCATTCAGCTTGGTCCTGCATATCATGCGGGTTCTCCCCCTGGAGTTCATCCACCCCCGCCCTTCCTCGTTCTCAATTACTCCTCCTTTCAACTCTCTGCTTCCCCTTCCTCATCATCGTCATCCTCTCCATCCTCCCCTCCACGCGCTCTCTGATGTTCCTGCACCATATCGTTGACAGTTCCCTGGCCTGCAATTCGGATGTTACCCTGCCCAAGGTGTGCATCATTACAGCATTCGCCCAGGTACCATCTTCGAGTAGCTATATGTGTGTCATGCAGAAAATGTTTCAAAGGTTGCATTGCTTTATCCGAATAAAGAAGATGCTTCCAGAGATATCGAGGGTGTACCACTCCAATCTCCTTCCGCATCGTTTGTCATTCGCGTTGGTATAGGGGGCATTATAGAAGAAGATGTTCTGGTGACTGGGAACCTCCATAGCGACATGGGCAGTGAGGGGAGTCAACTGAATTAGTGGGAATTTTGTATAGGTAACTGCGGAGGTATCCATGTCCGGTTCATAGTTGGGTGACGGTGGATGCAAACTTACGATTGCCACATGTGAAAATATTGTCTCGTTTAGTACGGAACGTTCCAATATAGTTCTTTACTTTTGATAGATGCTTAATCCACCAATCCCCCATTCCTGTGTTTTTGCCACTCGGGTTACCCGTTGAGGTAAGATAAGTAGGTCCTATAGTAGGTAGGTGGTTTTTCAAGAGTGGACTTTTTTGCCGACTTATCAGCATGCTCATTTCCAGGTACATCGTATGGCCAGGAACCCATTGTACTGTGATCGTAGTTTTGAGTGCATGGAGGTTATTGGCGATATTGGAGAGTGCCAGGGAAGTGGACTGTTCAGAGGCGGGTTTGAAGGTATTGAGACGTCTATGGCAGCTTGATTGTCTGTGAAAATCCATATATGTCTTTTGGTGATGTTATTACATTGACAAATCGAAAGCATTTCTGTGCAGCTCTAAGAATACCAAGTAATTCAGCTCATAAACTTCCTGTTGATGGCCCATTGGGTAGGTCGCTTCGATGACTTCTTCTCCAGACATTTCCACTACAGTTCCTGCACCAATATTTTCGTTCAACATTGATCCATCTGTATAACAAACAATATTGCGGTCATCTTGTTTCAACATCGCATACTGTGCTTCATGTGCTTTGGCTTCCTCTTCTTTTGAATGGGGATTAATTTGTGTTTTGACTCTGCTTTCAATCCATGGTGGACAGGCTGTGGTTGAGTAGGTTTCAATCTCGAGCTATTAGAAATCCATGGGCTGAGGGTCGATAAGGTTTGGATGAGACGTGTTTCAAATTTGCGGTATTTTGTTGCATACTGTCCCATGAAATCGATGGCCCAGTTGTATTACTAGACTCTGGGGTTTCATGAAATGGAGGGAAAGTGATGGACAACGTTGTCGGATTGGGCGCATTTCAGGAAATGTAAGTATTCGTATTGCATATTTTCTTCGCATGTGATTAAGTCATACAGCTACTGGTGGCAGGGCTGATTCATTGGGTAGGGCTATTGTTGGTGATGTGCGGAAGGCTCCAAGGATACACCGAAGGGCCATATTTTGAACTGTTTCAAATTTCTGTTGATATGCTGCTTGCCCCATCCACCAAACTTCTGCTCCAAAGTCGCAAACAGGGACAACACACGCATTGTATAATTGGCGGACTGCACTGGGGGTTAGTCCTGATTCTGTATTGGCTAGTGATTTGAGGGCTCCAAGGGCTCTTTTGCCACTTGCGGCTTTCAGTATAACATGGTGTTTGAAGTTGATTTTTCTGTCAAACCAAATACCAATCCACCTTACCACATCTGGGCCAACGCCTTTTGTGCCGGGCGAAATGGTAGTGCCATTGGGTAGGGTAATCTTTTCGTCATCGGTGGTATCACGTTTGGTTTATTGTGGAAGTGCATCATCTCTGACTTTGAGTCATCAAATCGTACGGCACTGTTTTCGCCCATTTGAAAGCTTCTGTGCAGCAGCCTCAAGGCATCTTGCATTATAGGCTTTTGATTTGCTTCGAACAACAATTGCAACGTCATCAATGTAGCTTGGAGTCCAGGAGTGGGGAATGGGTTGTGAGTTCATAGAAGAGAGGACTGAATAGAGGAGGAAGAGAATTGGGATGCAGGCGATCCCTGAGGAATTCCGTCCGGACTGGGCTGAGGTCTCTCTTTCGTCCATCCAATGCCAGTGCTGTTGTTCGGTTGGATAAAAAGTGGTCCACCCAAAATTGAATTGCGGTTGGGTTGCCCAGTTGTCGTAGAGTTTGGAGGAGATGGTCCTTGGATATATTGTCGAATGCAGCCACTTACATCCATAAAGGAGCAGTAGTGATTTCCTTTGCATGCTTTCGTTGTTCAATTTCATGTGTGAGTGCCATTGCAGCATCCATAGCAGAACGTTGTCTTCATCCTCCTATTTGACTTCGTGTAGTAGGTCGTATTTTTCAGCTATATATGCAATTCTTTTTGCCATCAACTTTTCAAGGATCTTCCCAAGGCAATTGAGAAGGGCAACAGGTCGGTAGGCTTAGGTATTGAATAGTCAGGTTTTCCAGGTTTGGGTATGATCACAGTCGTTGCTTGTCGCCAACAGGTAGGGTGATATCCAGTGGTTCCAAGATAGCAAAGAGACTGTTGAATTGTTCGGTGGCTGCTGGGTATGCTTGGCGGAGGCAGTCAACGGGAAGCCCATCGGGTCCGGGGCTTTATGTGGTGCAGAGGTTAAAATTGCTTGTTTGATTTCTGTTGGGGTAAATGTAACCCATGGCAGGGTTGGTCGATTGGTGATATCAGTTGGGGAGGGTGCTACAGGTGGGGGTGGGAACATGGTAGAACGGAATAATACTGCCTTTTCTTCAAAAGTACAGCTGTTGTGTTGGAGAATGACAGGGGTGGTGTCCGTTGGGTTTTCCTGGGTTTGGTATAACGGAGGGCGGTAAATATCTCGGTGCTTGTGCATTTGCTAACAATTCAATCCACATTGTTGTCTTGGAGGTGCAGATATCCCGAAATATTGGTTTCGAACAGCTTTGAATTTGATGTGATAACTTTCAAGGGGGTTTTCTTCCACTGCTTCTGGGCACGGTTATCTGTGTTCAGGAGATTTTGAGTTGGAGTGTCCACCAGCGTTTTGAATGTGTTGTAAGCTGGAGAACTGGGGTAGATTCCATGACTGCATCAAGAATCATATCTCGGAGTAGTTCGGCTGATTTGTCAAGGTTTGATTTAGTTGGTTGTTCATGGCAGGTACTTGCCAGACCATTCGTGAGGCATGGGAGAGTAATGCAGAGTTTTTGAGAATAAATCCCAATCTGTCTTATTCCAGTGATATCTTATCGTGTTGGAGTCAGTGGCAACAAGTTCAGATTCTGTCAAGATGTCAAAACGGATTGTTGCATGGTCTGAACCAGTTGATGCACTGTCATCCATTGCCCAATTTGTAACCGAGTCATGGATGGCTTATGAGGTAAATGCTAGGTCGATAATAGAGGTTCCTTTGCCATTTCGATAGTAGTATATTGGGGTGTCTGGTTCATTGAGAAGGGAAATGTTATTGGTTTCCATGATCTGAACAAGTTCTTCAGCGCGTTTGGGTGTTTTGATTTGTGAATTCCACCATGTATGATGGGCATTCATATCACCAGCGATAATGCATCGTTCAGGCAATGGGATTTTGGTGAAGCTTCTTGGAATGGTGTAAAGATTAGATACGCCTTCAGGTTCATTGTAAATATTCAAGACTGTGATTGGTGCAATTGAGGGGGTTGATATTTCAAGGACTTGAATATCAGGATCCTGGCTGATGTCTGTACGTGGGGAACATTTGATATATTGGTTGTTTTTGGCCACATAGGCAATTGTTCAATTGTGTTTTCTCAAGTTTTTAGGTGGTATCAGTAGCTCAAATCCAGGGTGTGTTGTAATGAATGTATTGTCTGGGTTGAATCCAGGTTCTTGGAGTAAAAGAAGGTCGGCCGTTCTAACTGCAAAGTCCAGAAGGGTATTGATGACTAAGGAGGAACGGTTGCAGTTGTATTGTATAATTCGTGTTTTGGTGGGTGAATAGACAGGTTGTTTAGGCATTGGTGATGGTCGGGTGGTCTTTCATGAACTTGGCTCGTGCCTCAGCACGTATGGCAGTAATTGTTGGGGATTTTCGATATTGGTTTGATCCTTGGGAAAAAACTTGAGTGACTGGAAAGCAATCGGAGAAGATGAAGATCCGGAAGGACAATCGAAGATATAACTTTTGCGTAACAAACCAGTGGTTGGTAAATGCTTTCTTATCCGGCTGAGACAATCTATATTGCATCAGGTTAAGAACATTGCTGAGGAAAACCTCCGGCTTCGCCTGTCTTACATAACCTTTAGCTTCTCTATTATCCATCCTTCCCTTGTCTTCCTCCACTGCATTCTTTTCATCTTGTTCAATACATTCAAACAAATACCCACTTTGAGAATGAAACTCTCATACAACCATCTTTATGAACTCTCCCATATCAACTGCCTCCTGCCTCGACTCCTTGGCTCTCTCTTCTTCATTTTCATGCGCACTCTCTACTTCATCCTTCTCTTCGACAAAATGCTTCCCCAACTGAACAAACATACACACTATACTCCATGGTGATGTGTCAAGTATCATGTCAATTGGCTGAAAGTCACCCAAAGGTTGCAAGAAAACATTCATGTTCAAGTTTGACATGAGCATCTCCAATTTTTTCTGATCCTCATCCGACCAATTAAACATATAATCATCTCGAATCTTCATAAAATATTTCTTTCTTTTTCTCAATTCTTTTCCTTGGGAAGGATCCACAAGAGTTTTCTATCCCTGGAGATCATCTGAATAACACTTTGACTTTCAGACAAGATACGGAATATATGTCGACATCTACCTCAAGCGAGCATGAATACGCTGCACCTGCTCATGGCCAGATACAGTCTGCCGAAGTAAGGTTTGAAACTTTGAAACTGATTGGTGAGATTTTGAAATTCCTTGTTGACGAGATAACACATGGCCAAGTGTTATTTTCCTCTTTGCAAACAGCTGAAACTTGGTGGCATTCACGGCCATGTTTGCTTTCTTGAAGGTGGGAAAGATGATTTGCTCAAGAGTATGAAGTTGTGCATCCTCAGCCCCCAAGTCCATCATGGAAGGATGAGGAACTGTACAGGTCCGCATTCCATTGCGTAGTATGACAGTGTCAAAGTAAACTTGCAATCCTGTACTAATCCATTGATTGGACAATTTGTGCATCAGGTACAAATAGGTTCCAGGTCAGCCCTGCACTTAGAAAGGCATGAATTACCAATAGAAAACTCACTATCCAGGAACTACAAATAAATTGATTTCCACGTTTTCAACACTAGCGATAGTGAAGAACCACAAGAAACCGTCAATGGGATGCCTAAATTTCCACTAAGAAATCTAAGGGATTCATCCAAATTGGGAATCATGGACACAACCTGATGATATTATGAATGAGGATAGAAGAATCCACAGCGAAAACGATAAGTGCAATTATTATTTCAGGCTAACCTGACGTTGATAGTTGGATTCGCACAATCAAGACCAAGAACTATCCTAGGTTTGCAATCTAACAGTTCAGTCACTTATCCTTCAACAAAGGCAGAATCCTTCGGCCAAAACCTTGGTCGAACATTTGATTTACTCCAAATTGCATTTGGCAATGGCTTCAAATTGTGCTTCATCAAGTCCAGAGAACAGAGGCATAACTCCTTCAAACTTGTCACAACCCATGGACTATATTCGCCCAATATTACCATTAGCACTACCTGGCCGGTAAAATAACTTGAAATCGTAACCTGCCAATTCTTGGACCCACCGAGCTTGTCACCGATTCAAACGTCTTTGTCATTGTAAAATATTCGACATTCTCGTGATCGGTATACAAACTAATTGAATGAGTGTTGGCGCATGTTGACAAACGTCACTGCTCTGGGTTTATGTAGTTGGCTAGAAACGTGATGTCTATTCTCAGGGGCCACGCTCTAAGTATATACAGTGTTGAGCCGCACATGTGATTCGGAACGTAACCCCAACCCAATATGTACATCCTACATCCACCTCCCTTCACAAAAAACTTTCCGCCCATCCGTCAAAAAAAGAAAAGAATAGTGCTTCATCGCCTTTCCACTCTTAGGTTGCCATTGCTGCAATTCTTGGGCTCTTTCTCATCGGCGGCAAGCCTTTGGTTTTAATTGTTCCTGGTTTGGTCGTTGCCGACGGGTTTGGGGGGGGTATATTCTTAGGGAGGAGTTCGTTGAGCTTTTCGTCATTCAGCGCAGCTGCATACTCTTGCACTATTTCTCTGCCTCTGAAGGGAGTGAGGTTCGTCAGCGGCGCCCATGTGCTCTTCTCTTCTAACTCGCCCTCCCACTGTACTCGGAACTGGGCCTTGCCGTCTTCGCTGGTTCGCCACTCCCTGATCGCTTCCACTCCTTGCTCCACTTCGCCGCTCTTGCTGACTCTGATCGGTGGTAGTGGGTCCGGTGGTCGGGACTCGTCAATAGTGCACCGCTTGAACTCGCTGACATTGTAGGTTTTGTGTATGCGGAAATGCTCAGGCATGTCGGTGATCTCGAAGGCATTGCCCTTGCCGCACTGTGTGCCGAGTGTGTATGGGCCGACATATCGTTGTTGTAGTGCTCGACTAAGCCGCGCGCCCGCGTTGTTCGTTTCGGTGCCTGGTGTTGCTGCACCGTAGCTCAATGGCGTGTTGTGGGTGTTGATTATAACTCTGTCGCCAGTCTGGAAGTTGTGTGGCTGGCGCTTCTTATTTGCCTCCGCGGCTTGGGCGGCTTGGGCGATCGCCAGGCGGTCCATGAGCTGGGCAAGGATGTCTGCCATGGTTGTCGCGAAGCTGACTGCTCGCTGCCCTCCTTGCCGAGTTGAATTTGCAGAGGTTGTGGGGGCGATAATATCGAGGGGCATTCGTGGGACGTATCTGAGGTCTGCTTCCAACGGGGTTTTCTCAGTTGCCTTGTGCTTGCTAGCGTTGTATGCGAATTCTGCCAATGGTGGTAGCTTTGCCCAACTTCTTTCATTGCCCGCAGCGAAGGTACGGAGGTAGCGTTCAATGATACTGTTGACCTTCTCTTCAAGCCTTTCCGTCTGTGGGTGCAACGCCGTTGACATTCATAGTTTAGTCCGCCAGATTTCGTTGAGGTGCTGCCAAAAGTCGGAAGTGAATCTGACGTCTCCGTCACTGACGATGGACTCTGGGATCCCCTGTAGCCGGAAATACATGTCGATGAAGATCTCCGCAAAACGTTGAGCCGTGAGGTCTTTCTCGGTTGTGGCGGTCCAGGTAGCTCTTTTCGTCAGGGCGTCAACGAAGGTGATGATTGGGTCATTCCTGTCACTCACTGGTAGCTTTGTAATGAAATCGATGTTGATGTGTTGCCACCGCTCGCTGGGGACTTTCATTGGTTGCAGTAGGCCATACAGTTTCTGATTTGTCGACTTTGCCAGGTGGCATGCAGCCCACCCCAGGACGCACTGTTTGACCGTCTGATACTGGCGCGGCCAAAAGAACCGTCTGCCCACTGTTGATGCCCTTTGATCGATTCCAAAATGACCGCCCACTGCTTAGTCGTGTGCCTCGTGGAAGACCTTGATCTGGAGCTCCTTGGGTATGCAAAGGCGGTTGGTTGCGTGATGCAAAATTAAGCCGTCATCGTTCATCCAATAGTGTCGCGCTCTATCCTGTCGTTGTTTCTTCTGTCCTGGGGTTTCGTGGTCTTGATTCACCGCGGTGCCTTGGAGTTCCCGATATACCATGCGATAATAAGGGTCCTTCGCGTATGCTACCCGCATCTGGTCCGTCCAACCGTCGGCTTGTATAACGCTTGCATGCATCAGTTCCGCCATGGTGTCATTATTTTCGGAGTCATTATTCTTTATATTGTCGGGGGTTGTTCGCACTGTGCGTGGTAGTGGTTGGTCTTTATAGTCGGGCCGCTGGCTGAGCGCGTCGTGAATGTAGTTCCGGGCTCCCGGTAGATACTCGATTTCGAAATCGTACTCCATCAGGGTCTCTTGGAGTTGCATTTGCCGACTCATTAGGCGTGGCTGCTTGAGGATATGCTGCAGCGCCGAGTGGTCTGGTTGAACCTTGAATCCGCCGGCTCCATGGAGGTAGAAACGCCAATGCTCGATCACGTCCTTGACACCCAAAAGTTCCTTGTCGTAGGTTGAATATCTAGTCTCTGCATCGTGTAACTTACGGGAAAAATAAGCGATGATTCTGTCCGTCCATTTGCCATCCTCTATCATTTGCATTTGCCGCAGTGTGGCTCCAATCGCGAAATACGAGGCATCCGTCCTTACTAGGTATTGACCACCTAGTTTCGATGGTAACGCGAGTGCCGGGTGCGCCAGCATGGCTGCCTTGAGAATATCGATTGTGCTGGTCACCTGTTTCCACTTTTCCAGGTTGTTCTGCACTCTGTTGAACTCTGTCGGCGTTACATTTAGTAAAGCGGTCAGGGGGGCTGCGTTTTTGGCGAAATTCTTAACAAAACGGCGGTATACCCCCGCAAGCCTGACAAAGCTACGCATTTCTTTCTGTGTCGCTGGGTCTGGCCAGTCTGCGATCGCGGTCATTTTCTCTGTAGTCATTGACACACCATCTCCGTTGACCATGAATCTGAGGAAAGGTGCTTCAGCTTTACCGAACTGACCCTCTTCGCTCTGCAGTCGAAAACCCTCCCGGCGAACGGAATTGAGTACTGCCTGCACATGTTTATCATGGGTCTCCGGGTCTTTGGAATATATCATGATGTCGTCCAGGAACATGATGCCATAGCCATCGTCGATGTGTTTCTTCAGGAGGTCTGTCATTAACCTCATAAATTCGCTTGGGGTATTGGCCAGACCAAACTGCATTACAAGCCATTCGTACAATCCGTCGGGTCCGATGAAGGCAGTCTTCTCAATCGAGTCTGGGTGCATGCGGTGCTGATGGTACCCGCTGTGGAAATCTAGCTTGGAGCAGCATCTGGCGCCTTGCAAGCGTGCAATGAGGTCTTCTGAATGCGGCAATGGGAAACGATCCTTGATTGTGATTTTATTGAGAGCTCTGTAATCGATGACCATTCGGAGCTTGCCGTTCCTTTTTGGTACGAAGAGCACCGGTGCTGCGTATGGCGAGTGAGAGCTGCGTATCTTGCGTTTTTCCAGTAGCTCGGCTGTTTGATTTTTGTACTCTTCCCACTTTGCCGCTGTCTGTCGGTACGGGGTGCGGTGTGGCGGTTGTATCCCCGGTATTGTTCTGATATGAAAGCCACCAGATGCTCTTGTTGGCGGCAGTCCTTCGGGATCCAGGAAAAGGTCGTGGTATTGCTCTCGCACGCGTCGTTCGAACTCCGATAATTCGGTTACACCACCGTCCCCTGGTGTTCCCTCTGCGGTCAAGCATTCCATCCAGATTGCCGCGCAGTCTGCCTTGAATGTCGCCTCGTCAATGATTTCACCGATCACCACTTCTTCCACCATCTCAGCTCCAAGCTCCATCGCTAAGAGTTTTCCACTGTATAGCTATTTTCTTTCGGTTGTACTGGCTCTGTCTTTGCTGCCGCCGCCAGGAGTTGGGTATTTCTTTCTTCGTCTATTTTCAGCCCGTCGATTCTGTATTTGAAACGGTTTCCATCTCCATCACCGCCTAACCATAACCGGTTCTTTTTATGATTCACGTGGTGTGGGATCTCCACCATCAAGTCTTTTTCCAAAATAATGTCATATTTGGCTAGCGGGTAGACAACAAACCATCCTTGGTAAGCCAGCCCGCCAATGTCCAGGTGTAGGCGTACTGCCTCCAGTGGTAGGGTTTCGACTTTCCCCGCGGTGGTCAGTTGCATGTTT
This sequence comes from Trichophaea hybrida, assembly GCA_015178995.1. Taxonomy (NCBI): domain Eukaryota; kingdom Fungi; phylum Ascomycota; class Pezizomycetes; order Pezizales; family Pyronemataceae; genus Trichophaea; species Trichophaea hybrida. The sequence goes on from WHVE01000096.1 coordinate 129,226, forward strand.
CCACTGTGTTGAGCTTTTGGTTTGCCGTTAGATAGCTTTTGTAAGAAATTTGGACTGACGAACTTATGGCTGGCACCGCAATCATATATAGTGTATGCTTGCACTCCCTCTGCTTTTCCTCTTTCTGGTGAGTGGCTGGGTGAGTATAACACGGGGAGGTTGAAACGAAGCAGATTTGAGCTATCTCTTTCGGAGTAAAACAAATTGACATTAGTACTCTTACGAACTCTATCTCTGCCTGCCTGAACGCCCGCCCCTGTTCCCCACGTACAGTGTGCCTCCGGCGGTGCTGTGCACTTGGCCGCACCCCCAAGGCGTTTCCCGCATTCTCTCCCGCTTGGCCTGCTGTCTCACCCTGACCTCCCGTCGCTTCCATCGCATGCACCTCCCGCTGAGCATTCCCTTCCTGTTGGGCCCTTTCTCCTGAGCCACTTCGGCCTCCTCGGCCACTGTTGCCGTAACCCCCTCCACGTCCACCACGACCTCCCCGACCACCGCTGTTTCCACCGTTACTCACGGCTGATGTTTTTGGTTCGGGCTGTCATATGCCCAGTGCCCATCCGTGCTGTGGCAGAGGGCGCATTCATTGGGTGGTAGTGGGGGTCGGTTGCCTTGATAGTGGCCTCGTTTGCAGTTCGTATTTCTACCGTACATCGCCGAAATTTCGGCTTCCCTGGTTTTGACATTCGGTGGGCTGGTGGTGTCAGAGTCGGCTACGAACACCATCGACCTTTCCAATGTCGGTTCTCCACCCATCTCTCTCCTGAAATTCCGATAATGGACGAACGATTTGTAGGCTCCCTCGTTCTGTCGTAGTTTCGACACTTAAGCTTCTAGTAGCTGCTGTTAGGTCATCGGCGAGTGTGGGTGAAGTTGTAGTCGTAGTCGCCGGAACTCCTCATTGAAGGAAGCTATATGGCCCTGGGCGGTGATCGTGAAGCGTTGCCACTCCTCTTCGAAATTCGGGAGTACATCAAACGGAGTGAACTCCTCCTTTAGGCTCCTGCAAAAATTGTCCCATGTCGGATACGGTTGGCTATTCAGGTACTTGGATGTCGCCCACCTGCCTGCAGTCTTCTTTAGTTGAAGCAGGGCATACCGGGTCCAGCCGTCAGTTCTTGGGGTACCTTCGTCCATTGTTACTGTCGTAGGGGTGGCGATGCCGCTCACGGCTGGGGTGCTGGTGTCGTTGGTTGTAAGCCATCCAATTTCGTAACAGCGGGCTTCGAACTGGCGTTGGAGATCGTTGATGATGTCGCCCACGATCTGCATATCTCTCTCTCCCGTAAAAACCGGTAGTCGTTTCGGGTTGATTGTGAACGTCATATTTCTTGTCCCCGTTCCCGCATCTTCGTGATTAAGGTTTCTTGGACTGACCGACATCATTGTTCGTTCTGCTTGTTCCGCCGCTCTTGTGGCTTCCTGTGCTTCGGCCAGTTGCGTCCTGTGTTGGGCTGCTGCCAGTTGTGCTTCCTCCGCCTGTGCTCTCACTGCTAGCACTTCTCTCGTTGCCCGATCTGCATCCTCCTCTCTCCCGCCGTTTGTTCGTAGCTGTTGGTTCTCTGTTCTCAATTGCTTGTTCTCCGTTCCTCGCTCTTCTGCTTGTTCGAAGCATTCCGCCCAGACATTTTCCACTGCTGCGATGTACCGTCTCCATCGCTCGATCTCCTCTGAGCCGTTGATCGCTCTCTCAAGTATCCAGTTGCGGTACTTGGTCAATTCGTCCGTTCTGGGGTCTTCGTCGTCCGGGTCCCGCAAGAGATTGACTGGGTCCCCCAGGTACTCAGGGTCGTGGTACCACGGTTCGTTATTGCTGTTGCTGCTCGCATGTGGCTGAGGTTGCATCATGCTCTGCCTCGGCACCCTTGTCGGGGTCACTGAACGTGCCATCGGTTCTCTTTCTCTGGTTCTCTTGCTCTAGGTCGCGCACGTGTTCTCACACGTGGTTTCGCTTGTCGTCTCGTGAATAGTGTCTCGTGATTTCTCTTCGACGCGTCCGGGGGTCTCAGTGTACCATGTGCGGATTGGGGTCTCTGTGTAAAGATATCATAGGTCCTCTCGATCTGCTCGATTGCGTTCGAATTGTCGCTGCGAAAGCACCGGAATCGAAGGCAAAGGAGAGTGTTGACGTGTTGCTACCATGATGTAGTTGGCTAGAAACATGATGTCTATTCTCAGGGGCCACGCTCTAAGTATATACAGTGTTGAGCCGCACATGTGACTCGGAACATAACCCTAACCCAATAGGTACATCCTACAGTTTAGCCCGGAGGCTCTCGACGTCATTCGGAGGTGTGGCCGGAGCCTTCTCGGGCATCGAGCCGAGAGCACCGGCCATCCACCCGGACTTGAGCACGATATCCGGCACCGGATGTTCGGCTCCGGATATGACCTAACTCTGGGCCGGCTCTGGGTATGGCGCGTTCCGGGCATCGTACCCCTTCTCTAATATAGAGCATTCTCTTTCTCTCTCTTTGTACTTTAGACAATTCAGCACATTCGTTCTTTCCCTGTGATTTGCTCTCAACAATGAGCACCCACTTCGAGATAACGTCTCGATGCCTTGAATGCAGATACAACGAGTGTTGCTTTGTCAAGAATTTTGTAATTGATATCAGTTTTGTCCATCTTGCGAGAGTGATAAGCAATAGGGTGGAGTCATCCATCAATGACTTGGGAGAGAACTGTGCCGATTGCTAAATCACTTGTGTCAGTCTCAATCACTACGGGCCAAACAGGCTCGAAATATCATAATATGGGTGCCTCCATACAGTACTTCTTCAGCATATCAAAGGCTATCTGATTTCCCAGATTTGCTTTCCAATTAAACTTTTCATTGGTGTTCTTGGTTAACTCCGTTAGAGGGTCGCATATCTTTGAAAACCCTTCTATAAAGTGTTGACAGAAGTGGGCGAACCCAAGAACAGACTGGATGTCCTTGACAGACTCCTGAATCCCCCATTTGAGAGTAGTGTCAATTATGTCCTCGGCCATGCTGACACCTTCTCTTAATATGACATACCCAAGGAATTCAACTTGTTTCTGGTGCCATTCGCACTTATCGGGTGATATAGCCATGTTGTTTTCCTATATTCGACGAAGGACTTCGCTAGTCAATCACATAGTTATGCTCTTCTTTATTTTCTGTATAAATGAGGATATCATCTATATAGACTACTACTCCATGATCCATTAGACCTCGCAGGATCTCGTTCATCATATCTTGGAATGTAGCTGGCTCATTCTGTTGACTAGGGTTTCGCCCGATGGCTTTCTTAGTCTTCGATGCTGGTGGGCTCGGGCATGATGCAGGTGGCTTGCCGCCCCTATCGGCCTCGCCTGCCCCCACGAGTCTCGCCTGCCCCTACCAGCCTCGCCTGCCCCCATCGACCTCATCTGCCCCCATCGACCGCGCCTGCCCCCATCGGCCTCACGTACCTCCACGCTGAGGAGGAGGGCTCGGCACTGATACTCGGCTTCGGCTTTGGCAGTCGGCATGGAGTTTTCCTTCTCTGTCTTTGATATAAGTCTACTGTTTTTTCTTCTCTTGTATTGGTAGACAATTCATTCTCTTTATCTTCTCTCCTCCATTACTCTCTTGTCTCAGCACATTCGCCATTCAGAAGGGCATCACTAGGTATTCATATTGTCCATATCTCTTACCAAAGGCTGTTTTCCATTTGTAACCAGGTTCATTTCGAATGAGGTTGTACCCTGCCTTCAAATGAATCCTGTTGAAATTCCTCGATCTAGCAACCCTGTCTCTAAGTTCATTCATAAGCGGCGATGGATATCGGTTAATGATCATCACACGTTTAAGGCCCCGGTGATCCACGCACGAATGGAAGTGTCTTCCAGGTGGGTTTGGATCGAAGAGTATGGGTGTATCTGCAGGTCACTGGATAGGATGGATATTTCCGGTATTGAGCATCTCTTTAGAACAATATTCAAGAACCGAAACCTCCTGCTCTGAGAGCGTGTAGATGTGATCCCATGGAGGTTGCTCCCCAGCTTTCAGGTCAATGGCATGGTCATCAGATCGATGAGGCTGAAGTGCGTTGGCAGTTTCTCCGTTGCATATTGTTTGAAAGTCTCTGTATAGGCACGGAATTCGCTCTCCTAATCGACTTCAATCTCATGCACCATATTGATATGTACTGAACCAATAGCCCCGATCTGTCGAAGGTCTGTTCCAAACATCAAAATTGAATCGTTATATTCAATGGAGAACGAAGATACCACTGCCTGTGTGCAATGTTGATGGCAGTATTTTGACGTAAACTGGAGCTTATCATTTTCTTCCGTCACTCTGCTGAGTGCTCCATGTTTGATGATCCACCAGTAAGGTAACATGATATCAGACAAATCCTCCATTGGTCCAATTTCAAACGTTTCTTTTGTGTAATGAGATTCATACTGCAGAGTAATGGGGAAGGTATACTGCCAACCGGCTCCTTCTACTCTTCCTCCATGCAAGATTTCCACAATCTTTGGTTCCATTTGAGTTACTAGTGGAACACCATGCAACTCGGCCCACTGCTTTTGTTGTATAGAACTTTCTCTCTTGACTGTCTAAGTCTAAAATGACACGTATGCAGAACTTAAAGTGCAAGCGGGTCCGTGCTCAAACCTAACCCAAACCACCTGATGACGAACTCAACAAACCGCTTCAACAGCTTTGAAATTATTGGTGTATCGCACCCTGTATCCAAAGGAACCCTTACAGGCATGTTCTTCTTGTCTTGAAAGTGTCAAGGATTCAGGGCTGGGTGACGAGGGTTCAGGGCTCGGGGTTCTAGGGGTTATAAAATCCGAGAGCAGGAGGCTCAGAGTCGAGAATAACCTGTAGCTAAAGAAACAAAGACTGTACTCAAGAGACTCGATCCAGGATCACCGAATGTGAAAGAAGTGAAAGCCGAAGCTAATTGATTGTTTTATAGACGAGAGAACAAGTGAAGAACGAAACTTATCCTCCGCCAATGGCCTGGTTCATATACTGTGTTTCCACTCGTTCCATAATACATTCGAACTCCTGCTGTCTTTGTACACTGCTTTCATAAGATTCCGTCGTCTCTCGTAAAACCCTGATTCAAAACCTGATTTCATGCTTGTCGTGCTTTAGCCTCCATTCGAAACCTGATTTCTTTTTCGTTGTGCTTTATGTTCTATATTATTCACCGATTATCACTCCACCACCGATTGTTACTCAACACAACCGTGAAAGTAGCTTCCCCCTCTCCAATGCTGATTACCTACGAGGTTCACCATCCGGGCTTGCCAAGTTGTTCCATGTGAAAATGGTTGATAGCCGTAAGTCCAACTACGTTGGTCGCAGGCTCCCAGCTGCTTTTGTCGCCGCCCCTCTATTTTACCAAATCTGCAGCTGCCTCCGAAACAGCCTAGAATCGTCTATCCGCTCAACTTCCTACTCCTCTTCTCCATCCACTATTATTGGTGGCGGTGGTTCTTGCTTTTGATTCAGGAGGGGATCCTGGGCTGCTTTCTCTAGTCTGGATATCGGTTGAACGTCGTGAATATGCAGTTGACTTGGTAGCTTCATTCTATAGGCCCATGGACTGATGATTTTGGTAACTTCGTATAGTTCTATCCGTTTCCAATTGGGTTTCTGTCTTGGTCGGGTTGTTGATATATTTCGTGCGTCCAGCCAAACTTCATTGCCGGCTTCCTGCGATGTGCCAATCCTTTGGGACTTTTTGGCTTGTTCGGACTTTACGGCTGGGGCCCATTTCATCTCGGCCCTGAGTTCACTTAAAAGTTGTTTCATTCATTGGGCCATCTGCTGGGCATTTACTTTGTGAATATCGTTAGGACCTTTGATTGGATGTTAGCCCAAGGTCATTCGTGGATGAAAGGTGAAGTTGCCAAAGAGTCTGTAGCAATTAGTCGTTTTCGAGGTATGATTGTTCACTGCGAATTCTGCCAATGGTAACCACTGAACCCAATCGTCCTGCTGGCAATTGAAAAAGTTTCGCAGATACTGTTCCACTACTGCGTTGACTCTTTCAGTTTCGCCGTCAGTCTGGGGATGAAATGCAGTTGACAATCTTTGTTCGATTTCTAATCTTTCGCAGACGTGTCTGCAGAATTCCGAAGCGAATTGCGGTCCTCAATCGGACACAATTGTTTTGGGCAGTCCGTGCAGTCTGAACACTTCTTTGATGTATATTTTTTCTATCATCTGTCCATCTACTTGATCCGTATAGGGTACAAAATGTCCCATCTTTGTTAGGCAATCGACTACTACCCATACTGCTTTGAACCGTTCGCATTCTGGCAGTCCAACTACAAAGTCCATACTCAGGTCCTTCTATGGTTGCTCTGGTATTTCTAACGGTCGTAACAAGCAATGAGTTTTTCCGTGGGTTGCCTTGCTGCGTTGGCGGGTGTGGCAGTTGCGTAGATAGCGATCCACATCCTTCCTTATCAGATTCCAGGAGTGATTTCGGCTTAGCAAGTCATAAGTTTTTGATCGTCCTGCATGTCCCGCGACTGGGGAGTCATGGCATTCTTTAATCCACTTGAGCTTATCCTCGTCCTTCGGTTAGAATTGGGTTTCAGAATTTTCCAGCGACTGATGATTATGTATATATAGTCCTTCGCTACTGTCGTATGGGCAATGCTGACATACATCCTTTATCTATCCATTGCTCTTCAGAGCTTACTGAGTCGCTATTCAGGTTGACTGTTTCCGCGAAGGCCATGATTAACCTTTCGTGTGCCCTCCGGTCGAGGTTTTCCGTTTTTAGCACGATTTGCTGGGTTCTTTCTGCCCCCCCCCTTCGGAGGAATGTCTCCTGGCATTCTTCTAAGTGCATCGGGTTTTTGTCCTTGCTTTCCTGGCCAGTAAACTATCTTGAATTTTAACCTCAACAGAAATTGAGACCATCTGGTCTGCTTTCAATTTAACAGTTTCGATGTCGTGAAGTACACCAGGTTATTCTGATTGGTAAGAATCTTAATCGGATGTGCTGATCCTTCCCATTCGGGTCTCCATTGTTCCAGGCTTTTGACTATCGTGTCTAATCCTTGGTAATGGAATTTGTAATTTTCTTCAACAGGTGAATGTTTCTTGGAGAAGAAGGCCACTGGGTGTAGCACTCTTTGATTGTCATACTGAGAGAGGATTCCCTCGGATAGTTAACTTGAGGCATCGGTTTCCAGAACGATTTTCTTTTCGTAATTGCAGTGGACGAGTACCGGACCTGCTGTAAATGCTAACTTAAATTCGGTGAATGCTCTTTTCTGATCGGGTCCCCAGTGTAAAGGTACTAGCTTTTTCGTGAGTTTGGTGAGTGGTTGCACTACCCTGCTAATATTCCGTTAGAACCGTCGGTAAAAATTTGCAAAGCTTAGAAAGGCCTGGACTTCCTTGAGTTTCTCCGCTGGTTCCCAGTTCTCGACTGCTTGAACTTTCTCTTGATCCATTCTGATTCCGTTTACTCAGACATTTAACACTAGGTATTTGACTTCTTCCTCATGGAACTCACATTTTTCTGCTTTTAGGTAGAGGCCGGCTTGCTTGAGTGAGGTCATCACTGCTCTGACGTGTTCCTTATCATCGTTCAGGTTATTGCTGTAAATGAGGATGTAGTCCAAAAAGACCGTGCAGAATATGTCCAAAAAGGGGCATAGAGTATCAGTGATGAATTTCTGAAACGATGCTGGCGCATTGGTGAGTTCAAAGGGCATAACTCAGGAATTGAAAAGTCCGTATCGGGTTCTGAAAGCCGTTTTCCATTCGTCTGCATCCGCGATTCTAATTATATCGTATGCGTGGGGGACGTATAGCTTGGTGTAGTAACGGTCTTGGGACAGTCTCAGCAAGGTTTCTTGGATCAATGGTAGGGGGTATCGGTTTTTTATTGTTCCTTGGTTCAATCCTCGGTAGTCGACACGGAGTCTCAGGCCTCCTCCTGGTTTTGGAGCCAATGTCCCGGGGCTCCGCCGGGGACAACGATATTCGAATAAATACCTTGGACAAGTTCTTTTCTATCCAGTCTTTTAAGACTTGTAATTCCTCTCTGGGTTGGCTGTAAATGGGTCAAAATGGTGGTGTGAAGCCCTCTTGTAACTGGATTGTGTGATCATAGAATCGATGCGATGGAAGTGTTTCTGCGATTACCTTGCTGAATCGAGGTTGAAACTCATGGTACTCGTTAGGAATGAACACTTTGAGGGGTTTCTTTTGTAAATTCTTCATTCAGAAAACTTCATTGATTTCGTTCAATGTAACGGCGTAAACCTTGAGTTTCTACTTCTTTTTTTTTCTCTTAAATGGTGATGCCGCTATTGCGCAGATGTCCAATTTTGGATTCTCCGTGTCGGCTGTTGTTTCCATATGATAACCCCAAACCCATACTCTCGAATGATGCTAACAATGTTTTTGGCAATAACCACTTTCCAAACCAATTCTTCGGCTCCGGAATTTGACCATGATGTCATGAAGCTGTAACCATGGTAATCCTAACACTATCGGGTAGTGCCCTTATTTGGTAACAAATGCTGGTAGCTGTTCCAGATGTGATCGTATTCCCATATGTAACTTGGCCATGGTCGTAATGGTTGCTCATTGATTGGGTCTTGCATCGATGACCTCTAACTCTCTCGATTTTCGTAATTTCTTCTCTTCCAATTTGTGATGTCAAACAAAATCCTTGTCCACAAATGATATTCCTGTGGCTCCGCTGTCAATTCAAGTGTGCGTATTGATCAATCTGACTCCAATTTTCAGCAAACATTTTACCACAAGATGTTTGCTTTCCATTAAAGACTCCGTAATTTCTGCGCTACTAATTGACAATTGCGAACTTCCAAAACGAGGCTTAACAACTGTAAACACAGGCGATTCGTGCTCTGCGCAATGGCCATCCATATTGCACTGGCCTAGACTTGTCCCGACTCGACTTCTTTTCCCGAATCTGGGTCCATTTCATTTCCTGCTTTGTTAACAGGTGTTACTTCCACCTGCCCTGATGCTGCTTTGAATATTCTCAGGCAACTTGCTGTGAAGTGCCTTGAATCCCCACAGTACATGCTCAATCCTCCTTCCCTTCGTCTTTTTTGTTCCTCCGGCGTAATCCTCCTCCCCTTGACTGCTGACTGGTCCATTGGAGCAGGGCCATGGTAACCTGCAACAGTGACTCCGGGTACTGTTTCTGGGGCAGGTGTGGTGTTGCTCGTGGTTTCCTGTTTCTTTGACCCTGCTGTCCATGTTCTTGACTTTCACTCTGCGGCTGGGGTACGGATTTGGGAGTCTCTTTTTGAGCATATCTTGACAAACTCTGTGAGGTCCGACAGGATGTTGCAGTGCTGTACTGAGTGCTTCAGCTCCTCAGATAGGCCTTGTGATAATACTTCTGACTGGGCTGCTTCGTTTCAATTGACGTCAGGAACCCACCATTGGGATTCTGTGTACCATTGGGCACATTCTCAATCCTTTTGCTTAAGTTTGAGCAGTTCCCGATTCGCTGTGGCCTGTGTATGCTGGTCTCCAAAAGCCAATTGCAATAGGTTCAGCAATTTTTCTAGTGACTCTAACATCAGATCTCGGGTTTTCCTGTCGATGTACCGTTGAACTTGATTCAAGGCCACACCTTCTGGTCGATTTGCCGCGTACCTCATTTTGCATTGTTTGCTGAAGAATTGTCCTGGTTCATCCGCAATTTTCATGGCTAGTTGTGCTATCCATCCGTGAAGTGACGTTCAGTCTGTTCCTTAAAATCGGAGAATTTCGCTGCCTTTATATCCTCTGTTACTGCCACCATTACCACCATTTCCCGCGAGTGGGCGCACTCTTTTGACTTGATCCCTATATTCACTTCTCTCTATTCCAATCAATTTCAATTGATTCTGTGTATCCACGAGATCCAGCCTTAATACCTCCGTACCTGTAGGCATTCTGTTTGCCAGTCGTTGTTCCAATTCGGTGACTTTGGTCTGTAAGTCCCCGTGTGTACAGGCGGGCCCTCTTGCTTCCAAGTCCTTTAATTCTTATTGTGTTAATGCCAGTTCTGTGTCCGTGTTCTCTTTGTTTGTTAGGAGGTCTTTTCCTTCTTTCATCAGGGCTGAGGTCCTGTCTTTGGTGTCTGCAATGGTTGTTGTTTGGGTGGCGATTTGTTTCTTTAATCGCTCTATTTGATTTTCGATTCGAGATGCAGGTGCTCCTGCCATGCCTGCTATATAGTCCTTCATTTCGTTAGCTATTGTCAGGGCATCCTGTTGATTCAGCTTGGTAAATTCTACCAATATCATTCGTGCCATTATATCTTGATCCACTGGTGCAATCTTGAAATATCGAGATCCTTCGCTCATACTGCTGCTTGACATCGCAACTTGCGTCTTTGCAGGGTGATTGATGAAGGTAGTTGTGGATATCGAAACCTAGTGCGCGTTCTTCCTCTATACACTGATCACAATGTGTTCCCACTTGTTGTTTGGCCAGTAAATCCAGCAATTGTTGGAATAGGGGATCTTGCAGCAACCACAGCTGTTCGGATTCCGGCACATCAATGCCTGATTATATACCAAGGAAAAAGGTTTCCAAGACCGAGGGTCCACAGTGAACAAAGAATTCAATCCCGTTCCCCAACGCAATCACAAAAGGTATTGAATTCCTCTATGCCGCAGTTGCAGGTCGGTATTTCAGCCCAATCCTGAATTGTCCTGCAGTTGCAGTGGATAGTTGGATTTGGATAATCGTGGTCTAGGTCACCTTCTTCTTTTGAACAGTAACACTAATAAATACAGTCGCAGGTCCTTTTGTCCTCGCTCATGTGTTTGGAAGTGGCACTAGTTGCCGAAAATATCTGGATCCGTAGGTCTTCGAAAAGTCCACAAGCAAGATAAACAGATTTGTCTCCAGTAACATTGGATGACCAATCTATTTTCGAAATTGCTTGCTGATTTAACTACTTTGCAAGATGTATTGCAAATGCGATGGCGATACTAGCAACCTAAACGGTGACGATAATGGCACATACAACAAGAATATAACTGGTAGAATCGATTTTAGACTCGTTCATTGTTCAAGGATTCACGGCTGGGTGTTGAGTGTTCAGGGCTCGTGGTTCTAGGGGTTATAAAATCCGAGAGCAGGAGGCTCAGAGTCGAGAATAGCCTGTAGCTAAAGAATCAAAGACTGCACGCAAGAGACTCAATCCAGGATCACCAAATGTGAAACAAGTGAAAGCCGAAGGTAATTGATTGATTCATAGACGAGAGAACGAGTGAAGAAAGATACTTATCCTCCGCCGAACACCAGGTTTATAAACAGTGATTTCACTTGTTCCCTCATACATTCGAACTGCTGCTCTTCTTGTACACTGCTTTCGTACGATTCCATCGTCTCCCGTAAAACCCTGATTCGAAACCTGATTTCATTGTTGTCATGCTTTAGCCTCCATTCGAAACCTCATTTCATTCTGGTTGTGCTTTAGCCTTCCATCGAAACCTCATGTCATTTTCTTTGTACTTTATCTTCAATAATATTCACCGATCATCACTCCACCACCGATCGTCACTCAACACAACTGTGACAGAAAGCTTGCAAACATGGATACTGTGGGTCTTGTACCTGTTTTTGGTTGAGGTGGGAGTTGTTTTGTTTCTTGGGTTCAGGCGGAGGCGCAGGTGCGCTGACCGCAGCCTTGCATTTGGCTCTTTTTGAGAAGAAACCATCATGAACTACTGCTCGACACAGCTCTGGCCACAATGGGTCGTGGTAACTAGAATGTGTTGGTGAGTGAGGTTCGAACGAGTATAATGGAGTTCGATAGTGATCATTTCTTATGTGTCGCACTTGGATGCTCTATGACCAGCATATTTTGAGTACTGAACTCCTCCCCAGGCACTATTTCTTGAACAGCAGACAAGAATGTTTGTTATTATCGAAAACCATAAGCAACACTGCATCGGTATGGCCCAAAATCAAAACGCAGCATGGAGGATATACGGGAGTCACGTGTGCGGCACAAGTCTATATATACATAGATCGTGTCACTTGGAGAATAGACGCTACACATCGAGTACACCACATCTGGGTAGCAACACGTCAACACACTCTTGTACCTCGATACTGGTACTTTGCAGTGGCAATTCGGGAGTAATTGAGCAGATCCAGAGGACCTATAAGGCAGAGACCACAGAGACCAGAGACCATGTTACACCGATACGTATGCGTGGGCATGTGACCCCATTACTCGAGATCACAAGTGACAACATCAGCGAGATCACCGGCCAAAGCGGTTACAGACACCCCAGAGAAACAGTCACTCCAGGGAAACAGACCCCCAAGAGAAACAGCCACCCCAAGACATCGACATGTCACTGCAACTCCGACGTATAGCAATACAACAGAGAAGTCGAAAGATGGGACGCTCAGTCGCACCTGGAAGGGGGCCGAAACGGAACATGGTGCCGCCGCAGCTGGGGGCGGAGCACAGCAACCATGGCGACCCATGATACCATGACCCCGACTACCCGGATGATACTGTGAACCTACAACAGGATCCAACGGCAGAGACACCATGGTCAGACCAGTACGCCCGATATTGAGACTGGATTTTGAAATGATCAATTGTCAAACCAGAAACACATGGCAGATGGAGATGGTACATCGCAGCCATGGAGGATGCATGGGCGGACTGTTCAGATGAGGTGGAGGACCTGGCAACAGCTATCGATGATTTGACAGTTGAGAATCGGGTTGTCATGGTTGTGTTGAGTGAAGATTGATGGTGGAGTGATGATCAGTGAATAATAAAGCCCGATGAGAAGGAAATCAGGTTTCAAACGAAGACCAAAGCAGGACGACAATGAAATCAGGTTTCTAACATAGCCTATAGCATGACGGGAAGGAAATCAGGTTTTGAACCAGGGCTAAAGCATAATGAGCATGAAATGATGTTTCAAATCACGGTTTCATGGGAAATAACAGAATCGTACGAAAGCAGCGCATGAAGAAAACAGTAGTTCGGATGTATTATTGAACGAATGACAATACTGCATATACACCAGGCGTTTGGCGGAGGATAAGTTTCTTAATTCACTCATTCTTTTGTTTATAGAACAATCAATCAGCTTCAGCTTTCGCTTCTTTCACACTTGGTGATTCTAGATCGAGTCTCTTGTATACAGTCCTCGTTTTTGTAGCCTCAGGCTACCCCCGGATTTCTTAGCCATCTGGCTTTCAGTTGTTGTAACCCTTAGAATCGCAAGCCCTGGACGGTTGACAGAAGAACCAGTCCCAAAATTGATTGTACTAGTTATATTTCAGCATATGTGCCGTTACCATGACCAAAACAGCTGTTACATTTGCCACTGTCCTTGTAACTTTCAGTGCCTGGTGTTTATATCTATTGGAAACATAAAAACCGGTTAACGGTACACAGTTTCGGGAGACACATGGGCGTAGTATACATCTGGAAGTTCTGACGAAAAGGATCAAATGTATTTGACCAAATGCCAGCGTACAACAGCCACAAACCAGCACAATCCTGAATTGATTTCTTCAACCTAGCTGGTTGAACCACGAATCATTTTGAACAGGAACCTTTCAACCCCTTTGATCGCATCGAGGCTATTATTACAGAAGATGAAGAACCCCGCAAAGCATGCTTCTGGCAGGAACCTCACTCAGTCTACCTTTGGAAGGGTTACTGGATGGAAGCTGAAAGCAACGGAGGAGGACACCACATCAACGATTCAGTTTTTGAGAACTTCTGGGGCAAATATTACGTTCTTCCAGTCAATTGTCACGATGCAGAACCCTGATACTGCGAACCTAACTGCGGAGGCATGCATACCACTGTCGGTAGAGCAGCGGACGCACAAACAATAGAATCAGAATCCACAATCAAAGTAACACAGAAGGACGTGGACAGTCAAGTTTCGCGGGCAGATTACAATGAACGAAAGCAAATCAGGGCAAAATGAGTAGACCAACAACTATACCCAGCCCCGCTTCCAACGCCGTTGATTATAAAATCGAAACAGCAATTTAACAGATTCAGGACAACGCAAATTAGCTGCCTCCCAACACCAGTCAGGATGTCAGAAGGATCTCCAAGACCAACTCGCGATGTCATATTGTCCAGTGCATTACAACTAGAATTGGAAAATGTAACACTAGCAAATTCCGAGGCCATGAAAGAAACACAGCTCAGGAGCCACATCAAGGACCTCAACACCGGGCTGACAGCGTTAGCTCAGGCTGAGGCTGAGTCAGCTGCCAACGACCAGCAGATTGAACGAATTGCTAAAGGAACAGCAATGTGTAAAAATGCGGAAGCACAATATCGGATTTGTTGGCTGAAGGAGGCAAAGTCATTCAGGAACGGAACAATGTGAAACCGGAACCACTGCATAAGCAACAGAAGTTAGGAAAGAAGGAGGGGGAAGCTCAAGGATGCAGTCATGGGGATCTGGAAGAGAAAATCCGGAACCTAGAACAACAACTGGAAGAGGGGAATGCAGATCTGGCGGAACAGGGACAAGACCTGGAAGACCCTCATGCCCAGATGGAGAAATTGAGAAGGTTAGCAGAGGAAAATTGGGAACAAGTAGCACGAATCTTCTGGTTGGCAGAATGAAGGTCAGGATACACAAGAGAAGAAGAAGCGGGGGAAGAGGAGGTAAATGCTATTGCCAGCTTCTTGGGAGAAGACAGAAAAGAACTTTGAAGATGGCAGGTGCAGTAGGCCCTGAAAATAGCAGGAAAACTGAAAGCATTCAACACTGAACAACAGAAGCTGTGGTACACAGTTGGGTGCCTAGAGTGGGTAGCATTGGCACAATTAATGCCACGATGGAACAAAATCCCTGGCGAAGTCAAACTCGATACCCTAAAAGACCTGGTTGACCCGTCAGGCCTCGCCTTTAGTGATCAAGACAAAGCGGCAATGGCAAAAAGGGAATTCTTAATACTCAAACAACGATACCCAAAATTGTCCAGGTACTATACAGAATTCCAAAGATACGTAGCGGACGTCAACTGAATCAAAGACGCACAAATGGACGCATTACAAAACTGGTTGTCAACGAATTATGCACTCCCTGCAACATATCGAGGAACTGGACAATCTAGTCAAATGTGTCAAATTGTGGTCAAAGAGTAATTCACAGTTGAGAAAACACATGGCGGAGAAGATGGCAGGAAAGTGGAAACGCTCTTAGAAGTCCGACCAAACGACCAAGACCACATCCGCCCCGGATGTATCACCAGTGGGAACAGTGGCAGGATACTACAGCCCAACACCAATTGACCTGTCGGCAGTTAAGGGAAGGAATATTATACCACAGCAACGGAAGAGATGCGGGGAAGTAGAATTGTGCATGTACTGTGGGGATTGTAGGCACTTTGCAGCAAGTTGCCCGAGGAAGTTGAAGTTAGTGTCAACACAGATAGAGGTAACACCATTGAAGAAAGCGGATAATCAACGAATCGCGTATTCAAAGAAACAGAAGGAAGTGGAGTTGGGAAATGTTTAGTCCAGAGCAATAAGGATGGCCATTGCGCTGGGCACCAATCTTCTTGGTCTACAGTTGTTGAATCTTGTGGAATTTCACAGTTTTCAATTAGCAGTGCAGAAATTAAGGAGTCCTCAATGGAAAGCCAACATCTTGTTGTTAAATGATCACTGAGAATCTGAGACAGATTAATCGACACACATACTCTAATCGACTGAGAAGCCACAGGAATAGCATTGGTGGGGGATGATTTTGTTCGCCATCATAAGTTAGAAGAGATGGAATCATGAGGATCAAGGGAGTTGGAGGCTATCAATGGAAGACACATCGAATCAGGAATCATTATGACCATGTCCAAGTTGAACATTGGAATATGATCACATCAGGAGCAATCACCAGTGTCTGTAACAAAGTCAGGGCATTACCCAATCATGCTGGGACTGTCATTGTTACAACTCCACAATGTCACTGTCAAATTCCAGAGCCGCAGCATCGGTTTCAAAAACAGTTACTGCCAACAGCACTGCCCACACCACTCGCGTCACGAGTGTATGGGTATTGGGCAATCATATGGAAACATCTGTTGATCTGGAGAAATCACAATTAGAAATCTGAACAATAGCTGCATCACCTTTCGTGGGGGGGGGTCAGGGTGGGGGAGCTCAGGGTTTACGCTGTTACGCTCTGTGAGATCAACAAAGTCCTAGGAATAAAGAATTCACAAGAAAAGCTTCTCGAAGAAGTCATTGCCATGGAATACCCAAAGTTTTTACCTCTGTTCACCAAGGTAATCGCTGAGACGCTACCACCGCACTGATTCTGCAATCCCAAGGTTGAGGGACAGCCGGGCTTTATACCACCGTTTGGACCTGTCTACAGTCTCTCCCAAAAAGACTTGGGAGTACTAAAAGAACGGATAATGCACAACTTGATCCACGAATTCATTCAATCATTGTCATCACCCGGCGGAGCCCTAGAACATTTCGCTCCACAACCAGAAGGCGGGCTGAGAATATGTGTCAACGACCGAGGTTTGAACCAAGGAACAAAGAAACTCTTGTAGCCCCTACCATTGATCCATGAAACCTCGCTATGACTTGTGAAAGCCTGATACAAGACCAAGTTTAACTTCAGCGAGGCGTAAAATATGATCAGAATCGTGGAAGGGGATGAATGGAAAACGGCATTCCGAAATGGATATGGACATTTCCAATATTTAGTTACATCCTTTGGACTCACAAACGCGCCAGCGTTGTTGCAAGAGTTAATTAATGACACATCACGACGTTTTTTAGACATATTCTCAATGGCCTTTCTGGATGACATCCTTATTTCTAGCAATAATCTACAGGTAAACGAACAGCACTTCTGAACAGTAAAGTCTTCACTGACGGAAGCCTGCCTCTACCAAAAAGCCGACAAGTGCGATTTTCATAGGAAAGACGACAAATATATAGGATTAATTGTCGGAGTAAACACCATCAAAATGGATCCAGAGAAATTTCAAACAGTTCAAATCTGGGAAGCACTGGAGACACCGAAAGAAGTCCAATCCTATTTAGACTTGGCTAACATATATGCACGGTTCATACAGAATTACGGCAGGGTGTTACAACCGCTTACTAAGCTCATATGACAGCAACTACCTTTTCACTGGAGATTTAATCAAAAAAGATGATTCGCCGAACTCAAGAAAGCTTTTACCATTGAACCAGTGCTAGCCCATTTCAACTATGAACATGAAATAATCCTCGAAACTGACCCCTCAGGTTATGAATCCACTGGAGTTCACTCTCAGTACTATATTCAAGCAGTGCTACATCCAGTGGCCTGTGGTACAAAAAAACATTTGCCTGCTGAAGGAAATTACGAAATTTATGATCAAGAATTTGGTGCAATAGTTGAATGTTTGGAACAGTTGAGGCCTGTGGGCGAAGGTTCAGCACGTCCAATTATGATTCTCCCAGATCATAAGAACTTGGGATACTTCATTTCGTCGAAACTGTTGAACCGAAGTCAGACAAGATGGTCAGAATTTCCCTCCCACTCCAAATTCAAAATTGTTCATTGCCAAGGCAAACAAGGACAGAAGCCCAATGCACTGACAAGAATACCAGAAGATGTTGCAATGACATGGGGGGCAGAAAAAACCAAGAGATCGTGCAAAAAAAAAAAAAACCTTGACAAGGAACTACACAAAACCCTGGTAGTGGTGTTTTCTGAGATGGTCAATGTGTACAACAATTGAACAAGCACTGAAGAACTATGGAACTGGGTGAAAAAGGTGTGTCAACAATGCCTGTACAACAGTGGCGAAGGACTATGTATATACAAGGAACAACTAGTGTTAGCAACGGTTCCACATTACGGGTCCAGGTCGGTTCCGGTTCCGGAACCGTACTATACCTGAACCGGCACTAATCTCCGGTTCCAAACCCGGAACCGAGGCCAACAGTTCGGTTCTGGAACCGCCAAGGAACTGAACCGCCCAATCACAAGCAGTTCCGACCCACAACCGAACCGGACCCGCCGGGTTTTGGCAGGTTTCTTTTCTAGAATTATCGCTCCAAATAAGAATGTGAGTTCTGATTGGATCGCGACATGTTGTATACGTAGATTATGCAGTTTTTGCCGCTCTTTCACCTCCCGCTCCCCAATTTGTGATACGATTAGTATTTGTTGAGTCGCTGCCAAAAACAGTCGATTTTGGCCGCATTTTCGGCTTTATTTCACAGCAACCCAACGAATACTAATTGTATCGCAAATCGGAGATCGGGAGGTGAAAGAGCGTCAACAACTGCATCATCTACGCATATAACATGTCGCGATCCAATCAGAACTCAAATACTTAATTGGAGCAGAAAAGCTGTGATTATTGGGGCCGATGAAAAATGAGGCTCTACTGCAGGTAAAACACTCCAAAACCTGGCGGGTTTCGGTTCGGTTCTGGGTTGGAACCGCTTGTGATTGAGCGGTTCGGTTCCTTGGCGGTTCCACAACCGACCCGGGGGCACGGTTCCGGTTCCAACCCGGACCGCGGCCGGGTAATCCGGAACCATTGCTAACTCTAGTAACAACTGTTGGAAATTTGCGAAGCACCAATCCAACCCGTCGACAAGGACCAGGTTAAATGAATCAAGGAATGCCATGATGCTCCGGTCATGGGGCATCCAGGACAAGCAAAAACTCACAACTTGCTGATCCAAGATATTCCTGAAACCAAATGAAAATGGACGTTGACTGGTGTGTATGAAACTGCCACACCTGCCAGAGAAGCAAGGCAACCCACGGAAAGAATCATTGCTTGTTCGGACCATTGGAAATACTGGACCAACGATGGAAGGTTCTGAGCTTGGACATCGTGGTCGGACTAGAAACATGTGCAGGATTCAACGGAATATGGGTAGAGGTCGATTGCCCAACCAAGATGCGACACCAGGTACCATGCAGTGATACATCAGGTGAAAAGAATCCATTGGTAATGTACATCAAAGAAGTGTTCACACTGTACGGACTGCCCGAAACAATACTGTCTGACCAACAGCCATGATTTCTTTCGCACTTCTGGGAACATGTCTGCCAAAGATTGGGTGTTGAATGAACACTATCAACTGCATTTCATTCTCAAACCGACGGCCCAACTGCAAGAATCGACGCTGTAATGGAACAGTACCTCTGAAACTGAGTCAATTATCAGCAGCACGATTGGGTGTGATGGCTACCATTGGCAGATTTCGCAGCTAACAATCATACCTCGGAGACGACCAATCGTACCGCATGCATGAGTAACTACAGCTTTCAACCACCAATCACTTTCGGGCAACATCCAATCACACATCCTAACGCCATTCGCGAAGTCGATGCTCAGCAGAGGGCCCCACGAATGGAACAACTTTGTAGCAATCTTCGAGCTGAGATGGAAACAACCCAGGCCGTACAATCTGAACATGCCAATGAACCCAAAGGGCCAGCACAATATTTGAAGTCGGTGGTGCAGTTTGGCTAGATGCCTGAAACTTATCAATAACCTGACAAAGCTAGTAACTCGACTAGAAACGCATAGGGCCATACGAATTCACGAAGGTCATCAGTCCCTGGGCCGATCGTATCGAGCTACGCAACCAGCTATGCATTTAGGACATTCAACTAATATCTGGCTAGGAGTATGCCGCTCAAGATTACGTCCCGAATCAAAAGCAAGTATCACCACCACCGGAAATGGTGGGCAGAGAAAATGAGTAAACAGTTGAGCGGATAGACGATTCAAGACTGATCTGGAGGCAGCTGCTGTATTCGGTAAAATTGAGGGGCTATGACGAGCGCAGTTGGGAGCCAGCGACAAACATAGATGGACTTAAGTCTATTGATGCTTTGCACACAGAATAACCTGGCAAGCCCGGATAGTAAACCTGGTAGGTACTCAGCATTGGAGAGGGCGAAGGTACTATCACAGTTGTTTTGAATGATGATTGATGGTGAAGTGATGATGATAGGTGAATTCTAAAGCACAACGAGAAGGAAATCAGGTTTCGAATGCAAACTTAATCACTGTTACACCTAGCAATTTAGCAGTGGGGTCATGTATGATCACCTGCGATTTCTCTGATTAAACGTCATCGGATATCACTCGTCTCGGATTCCCGAGCCAATCTTTTCGCATGGCTAGCCAACCAACACCCACACCATCCATAAGCATCGACGTCTAGTTAGTGGATGCAGTCGCTTCTGCTCTGAATCGCCGATACCAAACGAACAGCCAGCAGACAGCTGAATGTCATCGGCCAAGAAGCTGATAAAAAACGGACAGCCGGCAAACAACTGAATGGCGCCAGCCACAGAGCCGATGACTGCCAGAGGCCTAAGAATACGTGCCAACTCTGAACAGCCAGGCTGCTCTCTATCGAAAGAGGCCAATTGGTCTGCAAGTGATCAGATCGAAAGGATACCACTGATCCGGAGGAACAAGCCCGCGAACTTGATGTCATAACGCATACCGATGGTCTGATGATAATCTAATGATGATTATGACGACAGAAGATCGAGAGATGGAAGAATGCGGTAGTAGCGAAATGTGCGGCCATTGGTTTGAAGGAGGTCCAATGGCGGTTATCGTGCTGGAGCTCAAGAAAAAACTGTAGTTAGAAGTATTTGTTAGGAAGCGAAGAAAGAGGTATAAAGACTGCTCATTTCTTCGAGAGTAAAAAGGCATCAACCATCTCAGTGAGGAAATCAAGCCTTAAGAATATACGCATTGAAGAAACCCTATTCTTTTCGTTCAGAATCTTTTTAGTGATTTCCACATCCCGGGTGAAGCTCCTAATCTACCTTTGAAACAGTCCCGAATTAAGTATGGATACTGTTTGACCTGGTAAACCTGGTCTGACGCTCCCGGTGTTACAAGCACAATGAGAATGAAATCAGGTTTCGAATGGAGGATAAAGCATGACGAGAATGAATACTGGTAAGGAATGGAGGCTAAGGCATAACGAGAATGACTTCAAGTGTCTAATCAGGGTTTTACAGGGAACAATGGAATCATACGAAAGCGCTGTACAAAGAAAGCGGCAGTTCGGATGTTTTATGGACCGAATGCAATTACTTTATATAACCCATGCGTTTGGCAGAGGATAAGTTTCTTTCTTCACTTCTTCTCTTGTCTGTAAAACAATTAATTAGTTTAAGCTTTCACTACTTTCACACTTGGTGATTCTGGATCGAATCTCTGGCATACAGTCCTTGTTTTCGAAGCTACAGGCTAGCCTCAGATTTTTGAACCATCCGGCTTTCAGTTTTAATAACCCTTAGAATCTCAAGCGCTGAACCCTTCACAAGGGTCTTGCATGCAGCGGCTTGCGGAGGGCACACAGCGCCCGGTGGGGAGAACGAGGCAGACAGGGCAGCCAGGCAAGCGATAGCTGCCAGACAAGATGTGGCAGAACTTAGGAGGCAACTGAGCGAAGCGGAGGGGACAGTAGGGGCATCTGAGGTGGCAGTTCAAATGATAATGGCCACTGGGGCACGGAGTGAAGTCAGAATGGGCAACCTGACCAACACCTGCCAAATGGACTCCAGGCGACTGCCAGTGTTCAAGGGCCAGTAGAACATGCAGGTTGTCAGTGATTCAATTAGCGACTTGTGACAACAATTCAAAGCACGGTGCAACGAAATCAGATTGTTAGACACTACTACCACGGATGGAGGTGGCCCCACAACTCCAACAATCGCAACCATGCCGATGGCAACAGGTGCGTCACGAACGGATGGATTGACCAGGAATGCACTCCTGCAACCCAACGCGACAGCAGGCCGGAGGACAACATCATCGTTTCGATCCAGCCGACCATACCCAGCCTGGCACGATTTCCGCATATGACTGAAGTAGAAATTTACCCCCCAGGACGCACTCCGTAACTTGGAAAACAAGTTGCGGCTGCTCGCCATCCCAGCTAAGAGCCCTGTAGCCACTTCCAATGAAGAGTGCCGATGGCCATAACTTCAACTCAACCCGCATGCACCCATCACTGCAGAACAACTCATAGATGAGTACACAGCCAAGTCACGTTCAAATGTGACCGCCTACCGCTCCTTGGTCCAGTACTACAACTTCAGACGAGACATGGGAGGGGTACCCACTGTGGAATGGGAGATGGTAATCATGGCCGACTCAGACACGTCTGCACCCATGAAAGGGAAAGCCAAGGCGGCCGAAATCTCAGCCATATACGGCTGAAACACTGATTACAATAGTGATAACTGACAACCACTGGCACCCAAAATAACCGCCAAGTGCCATGCAACGGATGGACTCTGGGCCTACAACTGCCCACAACAGCAGGCATCAGCCATCATCAGTGGAGGTTGTGGTAGTTGTGGCGGTCGAGGAGGTCGTGGCGGCCATGGAGGTGGAAATGGCGGTGGCAACTCTGGTGTTGGAAACTGAGCTGGCTGCCGAGGTGGAGGCTGGAGAAATCAAAGGGATGTGAACACGACAGAGGCAACGGGAAGTCAAGAAACAGGAGGTCAGAAGGAAGGGAATGCAGGAAACTCCCAGCAAGTGCTGCCCAGTGGATGGCATCTCCAGTGGTCAGGAATATGGTGGGTATAAACGGGAAGGCTGGAGTGGATGGAAGTGGCGATCGTAAGAGCATTGATCTCAAGTTGATTTACTCTGAACGTGATAGCTGGAATGTACTTCATTTCAACCTCCCGGTGTCGTGTCTAGCAACCAACTCAGGGGAACACAGAGAATGGGAAATGAGAGAAATAGGAAAGTGGGAAAGAGGAGAGAAAGGAGAAGCTGTGGCATGCACCCTTTATAGTCAGGGTTTCAAGGCTCGGAGTTCTAGGAGATATAAAAACCAAACTAAGGGTGCAGTGATCGCGGGTACTGCGTAACGGACTAGACACTCGAATTCCGGAATCACAGCAGTGAACATAGGTTGCTGCCAAAACTGATAATTGTTTTGTAGACCAGAGAACAAGTAAAGAACAAACCCATCCTCCGCGAATCAAACATCCTTATACTCACCTAACGCGACCGTCCTCACTTGTACTCACTTGTTTCCAAATACCTCCAAACCTGACCCCATGACACGGTTGTGTCGAGTGAGGATCGAAGAAGGAGTAAGGTTCGATGAAGGGAAAAGGGAATACGAGGGAAAACAGGTTTCGTTGGAAGGAAACACGTTTCTTTGGAAGGAATCAGGTTTGGTGGGGAGGAATCAGGTTTCATTGGTTGCGTTGTAAATGTGGCGTGATGGTTATGGCGTAGGGCGCGGACTGGAAGGGTTGCGTACATAGATGGGTGGAGTTAGGATGAATTTTGGAACGAGTGAGCAAAGGTGACGACGGTCGGGTTAACAGTATATAAGGATGCTGGATTTGCGGAGGATAGGTTTGTTCTTCACTCGTTCTCTAGTCTACAAAACAATCAATTGATTCGGCACCAATCTTTGTTCACTTCTGTGATTCCGGATTTCGAGTCTCTTGCTTGTTACGCAGTACCCGCGATCACTGCATCACCACACAATACCTCTGTCTGAGTTTGGTTTTTATAACCCCTAGAACTCCGAGCCTTGAACCCTTGACAGAAGAACGAGTCTATAATCGATTTTACTGGTTATATTTTAGTATATGTGCCGCTACTCTAGTCGAAGCGGTTGTCACTTTTGGCATAGACCCTGCAACGCCCTTTGCTCCGTGTTTAAATCAGTTGGAAACTTCGAAAATAAGCTCACAGTACACAGCTTTTGGAGACACTCCTGCGTTGTGTGCCTGTGGAAACATCGACGAGAAGGATCCACGCTGTTTTAGATGCCAGCATACGACAGCAACGAACCTCAACAATCCCGAATCAATTTCCTCGACCTAGCTTGTCGAACCCTCAACCTCTTCGAACAAGAACCCCTGAACGCCTTTGATAGCATCGACGCTATCCTCAACGAATCCGAGGAACCTTTGGAAGCATACTTCTGGGACGAACCACAAGTGGTATCTCCTTGGATTAGCTACTGGACAGCAGCAGCAAGCACCGGAGGAGGCCTCCAAATCAACGACGCAGTATTCAAAAACTTCTGGACCAAGTACTACGGTCTTCACGTCGATTGCCAAAACAAAGAACCGTGCAACTGCGAACATCACTGCGGAGGAACACATACAACAATCGGCAGAGCAGCAGAAGCTCAATCAACGATATCAGAATCTACAATCAAGGCAACACAGAAGAACATAGAAAGCCAAATCTCGTGGGCAGATTACAACGAACGAAAGGCGAACAAGGGTAAGGGAGTTGACCGCGAGTTACATCCGGCTCCTTTACCAACCCCGCTAATCATAGTAACAACACCCAGCAAACACGAAGTGTTCTTCTGGTAGATGGTAAACCCGTTTCTAGAAGCAGAAATGGAAGCGGCAGTTCAACAATCCATAACAACATAGACAAAGTCAGAGACTACTTGTCAGAACCTCGCCTCCTGACGGCCGCTTCTCTACATCATCAGAAAGATGTCCGGAGAATCTTCACACCAACTCGCGATGTCACGTTGACCGGAGCCTTACAGATGGAGCTGGAAATTGTGGCAACAAAAAATACAGAACCATGAATGAAGCACAGCTCAGGGAGCACATCGGGGACATAAACAGAGGGCTGAAAGCAATAAGCCAACTACCAACGACCAGCAGACTGAACGAATTGCTCAAGGAACAGCAATCTGTGAAGAATGCGGAAGTACGAATATCGGAATTGTTGGCAGAAGGAGAAAAAGTCGTCCAGGAAAGGGACAATCTGAAGCAGGAATTACTGCTTACTCATCAAACAGCGGCAACAACGGAATCACCGCAAACATGCAGTCATGGGGACCTGGTTGAAGAAATCCGGATCCTAAAACAAGCATTGGAGGAAGCAAATCCAGACCTGGCGGAGTTGAAACAAGATCTGGAAGATGCTCAAGCTCAAATGGAGAAGTTTAGGGACCTGGCAGAAGAAAATCGACAACAGGTAACCAGGATTCTGAAGTTAACAGAGGGAAGAGGGGGAGAGTCAAGAGTAAGAACAGAAGGGGAAGAGCGAGAAGAGAAGATGAATGATATCACCAGTTTTTCAGGGAAGATAGGAAGGAACTTCGAGGGTGGAAGGTGCAGCTGGCATTGAAGATAGCCGGAAAGCCGAAGGCATTCAACAACGAACAGAAGAAGCTGAGGTATGCAGTTGGATGTCAGAAAGGAGTGGCTCTGGCACAGTTAATGCCACACTGTGACGAAATCTCAGGGGAAGTCAAACTCAATACCCTGAAAGACCTAGTTGACCTGCTGGATGTAGCATTCGGAGATCAAGACAGAGCAGCAACAGCAAGAGAGAACTCGAAAACTCAGGCAACGAGACCGCGAATTCTCCCAGTACTACGCGGAATTCCAAAGATACGTAGTAGACACCAAATGGAACGAAGATGCACAATTGGACGCACTACGGAAAGGGCTGTCCAACGAACTCAAGGACTCCATTCAGCACATCGAAGAGCCAGAAAGCATGATCGAATTCGTTAAGATGGTGTCGAAAAGGGATTCACAGTAAGGAGAAGAGCCGCGGAAAAGAAATCTGGAAAGTGGGAAGGATATAAAAGGTCCGATGCAATGACCAACACCACATCCGCCCCAGATACAGCACCTGCAGGATAGTCGCAGGTTTCACGGCCCCGCTCCAATGGACCTCTCGGCAGTAAAAGGGAAGAAGATTACACCGAGGAAAGGAAGAGACAAGGGAAGGGGGCTATGTATGTACTGTGGGGATAGCAGACATTTCGCGGCATCATGCCCAAGGAAGCTGAAGGCAGCATCAGGACAAACGGAAGATTCACTGTTTAAGAAAGCAACGAACGAAGGGGATGCAGATTCGACAACAGGGAAAGGAAAGGAAGTAGAATCGGGAAAAGTTTAGTCCAGTGCAATAAGGATGGCAATTGCGCTGGAAACGAATCTCCTTTGTCAGTCAATGCTGTTTTGGTATTTCGCAGTTTTCTATATCAAGCGCAGAAATAAAAGAGTCTTCTATGGAAAGCAAACATCTCGTTGTGAAATGCTCGCTGAAAATAGAAGACAAAATATTGATACCCACGCTTTGATAGACTGCGGAGCTACTGGAATAGCATTTATTGACAAAGATTTCGTCCGCCATCATCAATTACAAGAGAAAGAATTAAAAGAATCAAGAGAATTAGAAGTTATAGATGGAAGGCCCATCGAATCAGGAACCATCACCACCATGGCTAAATTAAGCTTAGGCATACGCGGACATCAGGAACAGTTACCAGCATTCGTTACGAAACTTGGACATTATCCAATCGTACTTGGATTACCATGGCTACAACTTCACGATGTTACAGTCAAATTTCAAAAGAAAAGAATAGGATTCGAAAGCGATTACTGCCAGAAGCACTGTCAACATCATTCGAGCGTATGGGTATGGGGTAACCATATGGAACAACAGAGTCCGATGGGTCAAAACTGGATATATGCGCCGTAGCAGCAGCTCCATTTATGAGACGGAATAAGAAGGAGAAACTCAAGGTGTACGCGGTAACTTTATACGAAATCAACAAGGCCCTAGAAGTGAAGGACCTTCAAGAAAAACCATTGGAACAGTTAATTCCTAAGGAATATCATGAGTTTCTCCCCCTCTTTGATAAAGTAATCGCTGAAAGGCTACCACCACATAGACCATACGATCATAAGATTACACTCCAAGATGGATTCACCCCACCTTTCGGACCAATATACAGCCTGTCAAGAGAAGAACTGCAGGTCCTGAAGAGTGGATTGAAAAAAACTTGTCAAAAGGATTCATCAGATCGTCATCATCACCATGCGGAGCACCGGTGTTGTTCGCACCTAAACCGAATGGTGGCTTACGACTATGTGTGGACTATCGAGGACTCAACGAAGGAACCATAAAAAATCGATATCCATTACCATTAATCCAGGAAACCCTGCTTCAGGTTATCAAAAGCCAAGTGGTACACCAAACTGGATGTCCGAGATGCCTAAACATGATCCGAATAGCAGAAGGAGACGAATGGAAAACGGGTTTAGGACTCGTTATGGCCTGTTCGAATCCCTCGTTATGCCCTTCGGACTTACCAATGCACCAGCTAGCTTTCAGGAATTCATCAACGACACTCTTCGCCCCTTTCTGGACATCTTCTGCAGGCATTCCTGGACGACATCCTTATTTACAGTGACAATTTAAAGGAACATAAGGAACACGTCAGAGCAATAATGACGACGCTTAAGGAGGCCGGTCTGTATCTGAAAGCGGAGAAATGCGAGTTTCATCAACAGGAAGTGAAGTACCTGGGATTGATAGTTGGGGTAAATGGGATTAGAATGGACCCGGAAAAAGTGACAGCAGTGAAGGAGTGGGAAGCACCTGGCAAGCTAAGGAAGTTCAAGCGTTTTTAGGATTCGCAAACTTCTACCGAAGGTTTATAAGAAACTATAGCAGGGTGGTCCAACCATTAACCAAACTTACGAAGAAACTGGTACCTTTTCACTGGGGCCCCGATCAAAAGAGAGCATTTGCCGAATTGAAGGAAGTATTCACAACAGCACCAGTCCTAGCACATTTTGATTACGAAAAGAAATCGTCCTGGAAACCGACGCATCGAGTTATGTATCCGCAGGAGTATTATCACAGTACGACGATCAAGGAATCCTCCATCCAGTGGCATTCTTTTCAAAGAAACATACACCAGCGAAGAAAATTAAGAAATCAATGATCAAGAACTGGGAGCCATCGTTAAAAGCCTGAACAATGGAGACCGGAATGCGAAGGGTCAGTACATCCTATTGAAATACTGACAGATCATAAGAATCTCGGATACTTCATGACGCCAAACCTACTCAATAGAAGCAAACAAGATGGTCCAATTCCTATCAAGATTCAAGTTCAAGATTGTATACCGTCCAGGAAAACAGGGTCAGAAGCCCGATGCACTCACCAGAATGCCAGGAGACATTCCTCCGAAGGGGGGGGCAGAAAAAACCCAACGATTCGTGCTCAAAACGGGAAATCTTGATCAAAGAATACAGAAGGGATTGGTGGTAGCGTTTGCGGAAGTAGTAAATCGAGAAGCAGATGAAATCAGTCCAGAGGAGTATGGAATTGGGTTCAAAGGGGTGCAAGGACTGCCCGCATGACAGCAGCGAGGGACTGTGTGTCAATGCCACGGTAATCACAGCGAAGAAATATCGAAGAAACTTCAAATGATAAAGGATCATCACGATACACCGGCAGCAGGACACCCAGGACGAGCAAAAACTTTTGAACTCCTCAAAAGAAATTATCAATGGCCAGGAATGAGGAAGGATGTGGATAGGTACGTAGCAACTGCCATGTATGTAACGCAGCAAAGCAACTCATCAGAAAATCCACGGATGGCTCAAACCATTGGAAGTACCACAACAACCATGGAAGGATGTAAGTATGGATTTCGTGGTGGGATTACCAGAAAGTGAGGGGTACAATGCCATATGGGTAGTAGTAGACAGACTGTCGAAAATGAAGCATTTAGTACCATGTCGAGATGATAGAGATGGAAGGAAACTGGGCGAAATGTTCATACGGAAGTATGTAAATTACATGGTTTACCAGACACTATAGTATCGGACAGAGGACCTCAATTCGCTTCGGAGTTCTGGATACACATCTGCGAAAGACTGGGAATTCAACGAAAACTTTCAACTGCCTTTCATCCGCAAACCGATGGCCAAACGGATCGAATGAACGCCATTATGGAACAATATCTTAGGGCCTTCGTCAATTATCAACAGAACGATTGAACACAATGGTTACCAATGGCAGAATTCGCCTCGAACAATCACGCCTCGGAAACAACGGGATGCTCACCATTGTTTGGCAATTACGGATTTCATCCAAGAATGACCTTCAGTCAACATCCGATTCAGAATGGGAATGATATCAGGGAAGTATACGCAAACACCCTCTCCCAGAAAATGAACGATATCTTTCAACAGATGAAGGCTGAGATGATTCGGGCACAAGATATTGAGGCGGAACAAGCGGACAAGCACCGACGAAAGGGAGTGCAAATGACGGCTAGGGATCGAGTCTGGATGGATGCCAGGAACGTTACAACACGACGACCCAGCAAGAAGCTTGACTGGAAACGCCTGGGACCATACAAGACTACGGAGGTCATTAGTCCATGGACTTACCGATTACAATTACCCAAGGACCTCCACATCTACCCAGCACAACCAATCTCCCGGTTGACCAAAGTATCGGGAGACCCTTTGCCAGGGCAAATCGAATTGGCACCACCCGCAGTTGTCGTGGACGGAGAAGAATAATACGAAGTGGAACGCATCGACGATTCGAGGATGTTTCGACGACAGTTGCAGTACCTGGTCAAGTGGAAAGGCTACGATGAACAAAGCTGGGAACCGGCGGTTAACGTGGATGGTCTTCAAGCAATCCACGTTTTGAATGCGGAACAACCAGGCAAAGCCGGATCAACAGCTTCGTAGGAACTTAGCATGTGTGAGGAGGAGCTACTGTCACGGTTGTGTTGAGTGAGGATCGAAGAAAGAGTAAGGTTCGATGAAGGGAAAAGGGAATACGAAGGAAAACAGGTTTCGTTGGAAGGAATCAGGTTTTGTGGGAAGGAATCAGGTTTCGTTGGTTGCGTTGTAAATGTGGCGTGATGGTCATGGCATAGGCCGCGGACTGGAAGGGTTGCATACATAGATGGGTGGAGTTAGGATGTATTTTGGAAGGAGTGAGCAAAGGTGACGACGGTTGCGTTAACGGTATATAAGGATACTGGATTTGCGGAGGATAGGTTTGTTCTTCACTCGTTCTCTAGTCTACAAAACAATCAATAGCTTCGGCACCAACCTTTGTTCACTTCTGTGATTCCGGATTTCGAGTCTCTTGCTTGTTACACAGTACCCGCGATCACTTCATCACCGCACAATACCTCTGTCTTAGTTTGGTTTTTATAACCCCTAGAACTCCGAGCCTTGAACCCTTGACACCCCACTATGTACGGAACCCTTCCAACCCACCAACCACACCATAACCATCACGCCATATTTACAACACAACAATCGAAACCTGTTTCCCTTCCTCAAAACCTGCTGACATCCACAACAACCAGTTGCCCTCATGATCCTCATATCTTCTTCATAGATCTGTACTCATCCTTCAATCCTCACTCGACATAACCCTGACAGTAACTCGCCGTCCCACACGCCGAGTTCCAATGAGGCTGTTCATCCCTGTTTGCAAGGTTGTTCTGTATGGAATACCTCGATAGCTTGAAGTCCGTCCATGTTGATGGCTGGTTCCCAGCTCCTTTCATTGTGGCCCTGGCACATGAGAAAATACTGGAACTGTTTTCGGAATTCTCTGGAGTCTTTGATATGTTCCACTTCGTATTCCTCAATTCTGTCCACTATAACTGGGGATTGGGCTGACACGATCTGTTCTTATAAAGGATCCTTCAAGACCTTACTCAAGCAGGTGATTGGTTGTACTTGATAGATGTGGAGGTCCTTGGATAATGGTAGACGATAGGCCCATTAACTGACAACCTTCATGCCTGTGTAAGGTCCCAAAGGCTTCAAATCTAACTTCTTGCTTCATCGCTGTGTTGTAATATTCCTAGCATCCAACCACACCCAGTGCCCAATCTTCATATCCACTCACTTCGATTGATGTTTATCCGCCTGTTCTTCTTGAATAGCTTGTGCCCAAGTCATCTCAGCTTACATCTGTTCAAAGATATTGTTTATTTTTTGGGAGAGAATGTTTGGGTTTACTTCACGGATATCGTTTCTGTTGTGAACTGGATGCTGACTGCAGGTCATTATTGGGTGGAATCCGTAATAGCCGAAAAACGGTCAGCGCCCTGTGATTTCAGACCTGTGATTGGTTGATGCGAAGTCTGCCATTGGTAACCACTGCACCCAGTCTGCCGGTTGATAATTAGCGAACGCCCTTGGCTACTGATCCATAATGGTGTTCATTCTCTCCGTTTGTCTGTGTGTCTGCAGGTGAAAGGCTGTTGACATTCTTCGGTTGATTCTGAGTCTTTCACAAACATGTCTCAAGAACTCCGAGGCGAACTGAGGTCCCCTGTCTGATATTACAGTGTCGGGTAAGCCTTGTAACTTAAACACATCTCGTATGCACATTTCGTCCAGCTTTTTCCCATTAGTATCGTCCCGGCATGGAACTAGATGCTTCATCTTGGATAGCCTATCAACTACTACCCATATCGCGTTATACCCTTTTCTTTCCTGTAGTTCTACAACACAATCCATATTCGAATCGTTCCATAGTTGTTGCGGTACTTCCAGTGTTTTGAGCCACCTGTGGACCTTCTGGTGAATTGCTTTGCTACGTTGGCATATATGGCAGTTCCTTATGTACCTATCCACTTCTGCCCTTATGCCTTACCATCGATGATTTCCTTTGAGTAATTCAAGTGTTTTGGCTCGTCCTGGATATCTGGCCTCCCTTATATCGTGATGATCCCTGATCAGCTGAAGTCTTTCCGGTGCCTCTTTGTTGACTGTTTCAGTTGAACTCATGCACAGTCCTTCGCTGCTGTTGAACTGGTAATCCTTACCAACACTGTGAATCCAGTTCCATAGTGCATCTGGGCTGACCTCTTCCTCACTCTGATTGACTACTTCTGCAAACGCCACTTCTACTGGATTTCGTATTTTCTGGTCAACATTCGCCATCTTCAGAATGATATGTTGGGTTTTTCTGCCGGCCCCCTGCGGAGGGATGTCTCCTGGCATTAATGTTAGTGCATCGGGCGCTTGACCTTGTTTCCCCAGAAGATATATAATCTTAAACATGAATTTTGACAGGAATTCAGACCATCTTATTTGTGTTCTGTTGAGTAGTTTCGACATCATAGAGTATTCGAGGTTATTGTGGTCTGTCAGTATCTTAATTGGAAATACTGACCCTTCACATTCCGGTCTGCATTACTCTAGACTTTTAATGATACCTCCCAATTCCTGGTCATAGATATTGTAATTTTCTTCCCCAGGTGTAAATTTCATTGAAACCAATGCTACCAGATGAAGAATCCGTTGATCGTCATACTGTGATAGTACTCTTGCGGATACGTAGCTGGATGCATCGGTTTCCAAGAAAATGTCTTTTTCGTTATCTATACGTGCCAGAACTGGTACTGTTATAATGAAATGGCCGACGGCCAGGGCCGGGTAACCACCCAGTAAATAGTCACTTCATGGGAGTGCAATTGCACTCCAGCAATTATCTTACTACCATACTGAATGACTTCATCACTTATTCTTGTGTGCATCCGCATGTGCCCTTACTCTGGAGTACAGAGCCGTACTAGCCCGTATCCATCCTTATACTATAATCGCTCTTAAGAAATTGGATATGTTTCGCACATGGCATTCACGATATACACCATGTTTCCTACGCGTCACTAGGCGTACAAAGACGAACAAACATTTCGAAAAACAAGCAACTATACCCTCAATTCCTTTTGAGAAGTCATCTATAATTCAATTCTATGTCGCTAACCTTGGTGACAGCGAGAAAACTCTGCAGGCATCAGTGGTGGTGGGCTACCGGCCGAGGCAATTGATTACTGGAACTTGTCGGCTCTGTGGATGTCATAATCAGGAACAAGGAGGAAATGAATACTGATCTTGATGCCGAAGATCACGACCTCAACTGCGATGATCACGATACTCCAAGAGAGAATTATGATCTGCATCCCGGAGGTGCTGGTGGATACACACTTGTTTCGGAGGAGCAATAAAGACGATTTTATGAAGATCCGGATGTTAATCCTTTCTATGAAACGCGTTACTGGCCACCACAGCCTTACCCCTGGGATGACTTTCATAAGATCGTTCAACGAAAGACATGAGATGTCAACCATTGATTGGAAGACTATGGAAGGCTGCGGCGCCGTATCAATAATGCATTGATTCATTGTCACCGGTTATAAACAAGTTCGATCAAGCTCGTTCGACAATTACCCTCGCCCGAACGGAGCGGAAGCTCTTATACGCAGCTATAAAGAATCAGTATTCCACGAGCACAGAAGTGCATCTACAAATCAAACATTACATGAACACAGAAGTGGTTATAGGGAGAATGATTACATGAGCACGGAAGAGCCGCTACGAAGAATATATGAGCATGGAAGTACTTTCACGGACAATGACAACTCGACCATGGAAGCAATGATTCCACCAGTCGAGCAATGGACCAGTCCGGACCGGGTCCGTCCAGATCCAGTCCAGTCCAGTCGAAGTAATTTTTGGACCGGGATCAGACCGATCCCCATTTCTGCTGGACCAGGACTGGACTGGTCTGGTCTGGTGGGGACCAGTCCAGCACAGTGTCCAGGGTTAGGGTATATTTCTCACTGCACCAGTCTTTAATTTGGAGAAATATATCTCAATGGCACTGAATATACAGACAGAACAGTCATAATGACGCCGAGAGTTGGTATTCAGAGATGAGGGGTAATCAAAATGTGAGGATGTGTCATGTTTTCAGTGGTACTTGACTAAGCCACTATGTCAAAATTACAAGCCTGTGTGGACTGGTCCACACCAAGCCCGTCCAGTCCAAGACTGCCAGTCTGTGGTCCAGTCCAGTCCAACCCTCTGGTTGGACTGGACTGGACTGAGCCCTACCCCAGACTGGGTCCGTCCGGACTGGTGGAATCATTGCATGGAAGCGCACCTTCTGAAAATGATGGCACATGCGATTGGAAGATCACGATTACCTCTGTACAAGATCATAGTTTTACCCATGGTGGATCACTGGTTCATTGAGAATCAATGTCAATTGGAAAGATCATGACACCGCCCAAAGCGATTATCGCCACTTAAGGACCAGCTGGAGGACTTTGATTTCAATGAAACCGCAAGTCGAGGGCGCAAACGATCAACACCGAGAGCTGGAATGTCACTTTGGGAATTCACTCTGAGTTGGACTGGGAGTTTTCCAAACGCTTTGCCAAATGTCACTTTTCGAAACTTACAAACACTAAGATTTGATAGGTATACCCATATTGAGTTATTGACGGTACCAGAGATTATTTCGAATTGATTCGGAAGTCTATCGGTCACGGGACAGAAGTCACCGGCGAATATGGCCATCCCTGAGAAGTCCTCAAAATATGTTCAACGAGCGCAACTACATACGAACGGAAGAACAAAACTAGTTGAAATTACCCCTGAACGCGCTGATTAATGGCCATCAACCTCAATGGCCAAATAGAAGTCGACACAAGCTACTATTGCACGAGATCTACAGGCGAAGTGCACCGGCAGAGGATAACTACACACAATTATTCGACCTCCACTTTAACCACATTTAAGGCTCACAGTGCAAAGATTTCCCAATGCTACGAGAATCACTTTTATGGATAATTGAAGCATGAGATTACCGAATATTTGGTCAACACTGCTGACGGCAATTGCGATCGCGATTACCCATATACGGAACCTGGGTGATAGTTCAAGGGCGATACTAAACATCACACTGTGATCAACAATTATCTACGTACCAGAGATCCAGAACTACATGAGGATTCGATCACTATCACATACGGTCAGAAGAATAACACTCTATACCAATTATTCACTCAACAACACTGGAAGGCATCACTGTGTGAGCGGAGAGAGAAGCCCCAGTGGGCTTACGACATGAGCCAATTCCTTACCATAGGTTGAGGAACCAATGGTGAATTCCTATCGGCACCAATTGAGCATGTTCGAGCGGACGTGCAAAGCCCTATCAGGCGCATGATGACTACCGGGGGTGCCGCGGGGATACTAGGTTCCTCCCCTGGGTATACATTTAATATCTCTACGGACACCAAGTTGGAGTGCTCCAGGAGAAGAAGATTATGTGCTCTTGAAAAAGACCTCACGGGCGGAAAGGTGGCCCCAGGGGCAAGTGGTTCTTTCGGATATTCAATTTCTTGGAGTTACCGCATATGATGACTTGCTAGTGTGTACGGTCGAATGGCATTTGTCCCACACAGCAGACGGTTCACCGGATTGCTGGGAGCTCAATGGAAGGCATCACTGAAGTGTGGTAAGAGAAGCCCCTAGAGCTTCACGATGACGATCAGGAGCAGCGGCAGTAGTGGCCGCAGAAAAGTTACCAACAATGCGGGGCTTGAATGACTGCTACGGGCTCGCCGAGTCAAGATGGGAGGACGCACACCACGGTTATGCTCCATTGTGTGGGGCCTGCAGTACTGCTAATCCTGGTTTCCGCGACATTTACCACTCTACCCCTTTAATTATTGTCATAGCTATCGCTTGGGGAGCAGGTACTGTCCCTTACTGATTGATATGAGCTCGTACGGACATTCGATATGACACTGAGTCGCACATGGGAGACCACACGTACTCCGAGTTGCCCTATTCAATTGATGTGAAATGACGGCTTTGCGGATGGCAACCTTGACATAACCACCACTTATGCATGTCAGAGAAGTCTTATGAAACTGAGAAAGTTATGGCTGGACCACGAAATTCAGATTTCACCAGTGCAAAGGGCAATCGCACACACTCCTGAGGAGGACTACAAGAGTTTTCTTGGCTATTCGACAATACATGGTTTCGTTCGAACTTGTGCCCACTTTGTAACTCTCACTTCAAATGACCTGCAACGACAATGTCCATGACTGGTATAAAGTGACGATGGCAATCGAAAGTTCCAGAATGAACGAGAATGGATGGGAGAATCAACGAAAGAATTGTTACCATATGCACTGGCATAATATCAAGTCATCGAAGCAGCACCGATCTCCAAAAGAGAGGGATGACCGCTCAGGAACCCGAGCATCACCGATATCCTTGAAAGGACGGATGGCGACTGGAAACTCTCAGTTTACTACTGAACTCTCAACATGCACAGAATTATGAAACAAGAAGAAATGTCTGTTGGGCGGATGGCACTTATTAAGCCACGGGAGAGCCGCGAAATGCAGAATTCATGAGGGCAGAATGTAATCGCACACACTCTGAGAAGCATAAGAAGAGTCCTCTCGCCGATATGGATATACAAGGTTAGATTTCAACTCTACACTTTCTTTAAGAAACACTTACTTTGAAAATGATGTTGCGAGACTTGCAATCGGATGCAGATTCGCAAATTTTGTGTCACGATGGCTATGGAAAATGTCAGAATCGACGAGAATCTATAAGAAAATCGACACAAGACTTGACACCGTACTCACCAACATACTCACAAGTCGTCAATGGAGCGCCGACCTGAAAAAAGAGGGGGATGACCGTTCCGGAAACCGAGAATCCACTGCTACTGCAAACGAAATCCGTACCGGAAGTGCTGGAATGCCACATCATCACACCTGGCATACTGCTGACGCCAAGGGCTCCATGAAGTCAATGAAACCAAGAGCAATTGCACCTGCGAGTTCGAAAAGTCACTGGCTACGATGCTCGTCTTCATCACCGAACCGGAATCTCCGCTGAACAGATCAGATGGATACTCGCCTGCAACCGACGATGACAATGGGATCAACTGCACCCAGTACTTGCGACAAGAAGGCCAGATACATCAGCAATTGAGATGTCAAGCTGCCCAGAATGCGAATTGGCTGGACACCTCAATGGGGGTACGAAGGCTACCGTGATTGAGCTCAGAGCCAAGAGCGCAATCACATCAAATCACAGGGTAACTATGACCTTGTAGGAAATGCTTACGAATTAGATATATCAACGAATACTACCCCTTGAAAGCGGTTCAACGCGTGTTCTCCACCAATCTCAGTTGAAACGGTTCGTAGATTCCATGAAGAAAGAAGAACCTTTCGAAAGCCCATATCTACTGAAGTTCGCGTCACAGCCGGCAATGACTTCAACTAAGATGAGCACCATTCGAAGCCACGATTCTAAACCGTTTTGGGACCATGCCTACAAGCATGACCTTATAAATAGACCTTGCAAATGCGCAACTTTAGTGGGTCCAGAAATTGGGAAGTCGAAAGCATGAGAACCGGAGAATGGATCCCTGCATGCACCAAGAGCAGAACCATATATCGTGAGTATGGCCTTGTATGGCACACTAACGGGTTGGATACGGCAACTCGAATGAGCATGTACACAAGCATGTCGATATATGATGACTGCAATTGAAGGCTGGAAGAAGCCGAAACACATCAACCACCATTGGATCTGAAGGCGAATGGCAACCCAATGCTAAAGTCGAAGAAAATCCGAATAGCCGATATACGTAGCAATCTGGAGCCGATCAATGAGGCCTATAATCAATGCCGAGCGCTGAGGCTATCACCGGTGAGGACTTCCTTGGGCTTGGAAGTTCGGATCCGGAGAAACTGGAAGTCCACTTCGATATTCGGAACTATGGACTCGAATGTTTACTCGAAGGATCACTTGATGGTGTACTCGGATATGAGCTGTGTCTGTCGGAAGCATGGCCTGACATTCCGCAGCAATTATCAAGATGAGTATACCCATTGAAGCCAGTGGACTACTGCAGAGACAATTCCGAGATGAATCAGAGGCCAATCGGCCCATGGGATGAGTCACTGATACGAACGAACGATGGCGGAAGCTAATGATGACATGAGCTCCACAGAGCCGGCTGTATCGGCAGCAATGGCTTGGATCCGGAGGGCTGCAAGTGAACTTAGAGTCGGAGATATGGAAAAGCGGGAAGATCACTTCGGAGATATATTCGGAAGTGGTCTTAGAGCGAGGCCTGCTGCGGGAACGGCTTGCATTCGGAGATTTGGAGGTGTTTCGGACAATTTGGAGGTTTCCTTCTCTTCTCTTCTCCTCTCTTCTCTTCTGTTATTGGATCTCGGCCCTGTACAAATGGTGTCGGCATGGGATTTTCCTACCTACGACTGGTGGTGGAATTTCACGTGTGCCAGATCAACCGAAAGACCACCCTTGAGTGGTACCGATCGGTTGCGGGATTTATTAGGCCGTACGAGGGCGTACAAGTCTGGACTTTTACTTCTTTTCTCTTCTCATGTATGGGTATTGCAGCCCAGTGGGTCTCCAACAAAGCAGAGCATAATGTATTGGCAGCCGGCCAGGCCCGCGTGAACCGCCCAGTATATAGTCACTTCACGGGAATGCAATTGCACTCCAGCGATTATCTTACTACCATACTCTATGACTTCATCACTTATTCTCGTGTGCAACCGTATTTGCCCTGACTCTGGAGTACGGAGCCGTACTAGACCGTATCCATCCTTACATGTAAACGCTTTCTTTAATTTGGCGAATGCTCTCTTTTGATCAGGACCACGGTGGAAAGGCACCAGCTTCTTTGTAAGCTTCGTTGATGGTCGAACCACTCTACTATGATTCCTTATGAACCTTCGATAGAATTTGGCGAATCCTAAAAACACCTGGACCTCCTGCAATTTCCCTGCTGATTCCCAATACTTAACTGTTGTTACCTCTTTCGGATCACTTCTGATTCCGTTTACCGCGACTATTAGTCCCAGATACTTGACCTTCTGTTTGTGAAATTCGCATTTCTCCACTTTCAAATATAGCCAAGCCTCGTTCAATATTGTCATTATTGCTCAGACGTGTTCTTTATGAGTTTCAAGATTGTCGCTGTGGATGAGCATATCGTCCAAAAAT
Organism: Trichophaea hybrida; assembly: GCA_015178995.1. Taxonomy (NCBI): domain Eukaryota; kingdom Fungi; phylum Ascomycota; class Pezizomycetes; order Pezizales; family Pyronemataceae; genus Trichophaea; species Trichophaea hybrida. The sequence continues at coordinate 167,905 of WHVE01000096.1, forward strand.
GCCGTGCAGAAAATGTCCAAAAAGGGGCAGAGAGTGTCGTTGATAAACTCCTGATGGATGCTGGGGCATTGGAAAGTCCGGAAGGCATGACCAGTGATTTGAACAAACAGTATCGGGTTCTAAATGCCGTTTTCCATTCGTCGCCTTCTGCCATTCTAATCATATTGTAGGTATCTCTAACATCCAGCTCTGTGTACCACTTGGCTTTTGACAATCTCAATAGGGTTTCCTGGATCAATGGGAAAGGGTATCGATTTGTTATTGTTTCTTCATTCAGGCCTGTATAGTTGACACACAGTCGTAGACCTCCATTTGATTTCGGTGCTAATAGGACTGGTGCTCCACATGGTGATGACGATGATCTAATAAATCCCTTGAGCAAGTTGTTTTGAATGCATTCCGTGAGGACCTGTAATTCTTCTCGTAACAAGCTGTAGATTGGTCCGAAATAAGGAGTAAACCCATCCTGCAGTGTAATCTTGTGATCGTATGGTCTATGTGGTGGTAGTCTTTCAGCGATTACTTTGTCAAAGAAGGGGAGAAACTGATGGTATTTCTTTAGAATTCACTGTTCCAGTGGTTTTTCTTGAAGGTCCTTAACTTCTAGGGGCTCATTGATTTCATATAAAGTTACTGCCTATACCTTGAGCTTCTCCTTCTCATTGTGTTTCATGCATGGGTCTGCCGCTATTGCACACTTAGCTAGTTTCGGTTCATTCAGTTCTGTTGTTTCCATGTGATTTCCCCATACCAACATGCTCGAATGATGTTGACAGTGTTTCTGACAGTAATTACTTTCAAATGCTATTGTTTTATTCTGAAACTTGACTGTAACGTCGTAGAGTTGTAGACATGGTAGTCCAAGTATAGTGTTAGCAACGGGTCCGGGTTACCCGGCCGCGGTCCGGTTCGGAACCGGACCCGCAGCCCCGGGTCGGTTCTTGAACCGCCAAGCAACCGAACCGCCCAATCACAAACGGTTTAAAAACCGGAACCGCACCGAAACCCGCCGGGTTTTGGCGGGTTTTACCTGCAGCAGAGCCTCATTTTTCATCGGCCCCAATAATCACAGCTTTTCTGCTTCAATTAAGTATTTGAGTTCTGATTGGATCGCGACAGGTTATATACGTATATTATGCAGTTTTGACGCTCTTTCACGTCCCGGTCTCCGATTTGCGATACGATTAGTATTCGTTGAGTCGCTGTGAAATAAAGGCGAAAATACGTCCAAAATCGACTGTTTTTCGCAGCGACTCAACGAATACTAATCGTATCCCAAATCGGAGACCGGGACGTGAAAGAGCGTCCAAAACTGCATAATCTACGTATATAATATGTCGCGATCCAATCAGAACTCAAATACTTAATTGGAGCGATAGTTTTTGAGAAGAAACCCGCCAAAACCCGGTGGGTCTGGGTCGGTTCCGGTTCCGAACCGCCCATGGAACCGAACCGCCCAATCACAAGCGGTTCCGAACCGGAAGCGACCCGGACCCATAATTTGGAACCGTTGCTAACACTATCCAAGTACCATTGCATAATGACCTAATTTTTTGACATATGCTGGGAATTGTTCTTCATATCCGCATATGCCTATGTCTAATTTAGCCATGATTGTGATCGTTCCTCATTCGATGGGCCTTCCATCTATAACTTCCAATTCCCTTGGTTCTTTTAATTCCTTCTCTTATGAATGATGATAGCGAATGAAATCTTTGTCTATAAATGCTATTCCATTAGCTCCACAATCTATCAACGGATGGGTATCAATGATTTGGTCTTCTATTTTCCACAAGCATTTCGCGATGAGATCTTTGCTTCCCATAAAAGATTCCTTTATTTCTGCACTTGATATTGAAAACTGTGAAATAACAAAACCAGCCTTGACTGACAAAGGAGATTCGTTTCCAGTGCAATTGCCATCCTTATTGCACAGGACTAAACTTTTCCCACCTCAACATCCTTTCCTTTCCTTGTTTCCGAATCTGTATCACCTTCATTCGTTGCTTTCTTGACAGGTGATACCTCTGTTTGTCCTGACACTGCCTTCAAATTTCTTGGGCATGATGCTGTAACATGTCTACTATCCCCACATTACATACACGATCATCCTTCCCTGCGTGACTTTAGTTCTTCCGGTCTAATCCTTTTTCCTTTGACCGCAGAATGGTGCATTGGTGCAGGGCAGTGATATCCTGCAATTGTTCCTGCTGGTGCAATGTCTGGGTTGGATGTGGTGTTGGTCGTTGGGTCGTACTTCTTGTAGCCATCCCATTTCCCTGACATGTTCTCCCCTGCACGTTTTCTTAACTGCCAATCACTCTTCAAGCCCATCTTGACACATTCGACTAAACTTTCTGGTTCCTCGATATGTTGTAGAGAGTCTTTGAGTCTGTTGGACAGTCTGTTTCGCTGCGCGTCCATTTGGGCATCATCATTCCACATGACGTCCACTACGAATCTCTGGAATTCCGTGTAGTATTGGGAGAATTTGCTGTATCGTTTCTTGAGTTTCAAGAGTTCCCTTTTGGACGTTGCTGCTCTGTCCTGAACCCCGAACACTAGATCCAGCAAGTCAACTAAGTCTTTCCAGGTATTTAGTATAACTTTCTCTGACGTCTCTTCACATCGTGGCATGAACTATGCCAAAGCAACGCCCTTCAGACACCCAAACGCGTACCTTAACTTCTGTTGTTTGGTGTCGAATGCCTTCGGCTTTCCAGCTATCTTCAGGGTCAACTGAACCTTCCATCCCCGGAGTTCCCTTCGATCTTCTTCTGAGAAGCTGGCAATGTCATTTACCTTCTCTTTTCTTTCTTCCTTCTCTCTTGTTCCTTTTCACCATCCTTCAGTTAAACTCAAAATAGGGGTTACCTCTTGTCGATTCTCTTCCGCCAGGTTCCTGAATTACTCCATCTGTGCCTGAGCGTCTTCCAGGTCTTGTCTTAATTCCGCTAAATCGAGATTTCTTCCCTCCAGTTGTTGTTCTAGGTTCCGGACTGTTCCTTCCAGGACCCCATGACTGCAAACTTGCATTGTTTCCCTTGTGGTTGCGAACGCCTGCTGTGTAAGTAGTAACTCTTGTTTCATGTTGTCCCGTCCGTGAACAATGTGTTTTCATCCATCCAACACTTCCGATATTGGTGCTTTCTTATTCTCCACAGAGTCATGTTCCTTTAGCAATTCGTTCAGTCTGCTAGGAGTCAGATGTTGAGCCAGCGTCTTCAGCCCAGTATTGATATCTTGAATGTGGACCCAGAGTTGTGTTTCATCCATGGTTACCGTTTCCTTCGATGATACATTCCCTAACTCCAAACATTACGAGTTGGTCATGAAGATTCTCCTGACATCCTGACTGTGCTGTTGAGAGGCGGCTTCGAGGAGATGTGCGGCCATGAAACAGGATGGGGGTTTTTTGCTCCGGTAGTTTTTCACCTGGTTGATGTTTTCCTGGATTTGTTGTACTACTCCCTCGATTTCTCCTTCCAAAAATGTATTGACCATCTACCAGAGAAACAACTCGTGTATGCTGGGTGTTGTTACAATAATCAGCGGAGATGGTAAAGAGGCCGGGTGTAATTCTCGATCAACTACCTTTCCCCTGTTTATCTTCCATTCGTTATAGTCTGCCCACAAAATCAGGCTGTCCACGTCCTTCTTCGTTCCTTTGATTGGGGATTCCAATTGGGTAAATCGGGCGTCAGCCGCTCTTATGATTGTTGTATGTGTACGTCCTCAGTTATGTTCACAGTAACACGTTTCTTTGTCCTGGCGACTTACGTCAAGACCCTAATACTTGGTCCAAAAATTCTTAAAAACCGGATCGTCAATTTGAAGTCCTCCTCTGTTCCTGTTGTATGCTGGTATATACTCAAATATGCTGGATATACCTCGTGGAAATTTCGAGATGCACACTATGCAAATGTGTCTCCAGAAAATGTGTACTGTTAACCGGTTTTCGAAATTTCCAACACACTTAAACACAAGGCACTTGGAATTGCAAGCACAATGACAAAAGTATCAGCTGCATCGATGATTATAACGGCACATATACTAAATTATCACCAGTTGAATCGATTGTATACTTGTTCTTCTGTCTGGGTTTCAAGGCTGGGAGTTCAAGGGGTTATAAAAACCATACTCAAGGTGCCGTGATCGCAAGTACTGCATAACGGACTCGAGACTTGAATTCTGTAATCACAGAAGTGAACAATGGTTGGTGCTGTAACTATTGATTGTTTGTGGACTTGAGAACGAGTAAAGAACAAACCTATCCTCTACGAATCCAACGTCCTTATATGCAACAAACGCGACGGTTGTGACCTTTACTCACTCGTTTCCAAAAACATCCAAACCTCACCCAACGATGTACACAACCCTTTTAACACACACATCACAACATAACCATCACACCATATTTACAACAAAACCATCGAAACCTGGTTCCCTTCCTCGAAACCTGATTCCTTCCACCAAACTTGTTTCCCTTATAATCCTCATATCATCTTGATCAATCTGTACTCTTCCTTCAATACTCACTCGACACAACCGTGACATTCATGATTGCGGTGCGAGCCACCAATTTGTCAGCCTGATCCTGACACTAAGGTTAGCCGGCACTCTGAAGAGACGACATCGCGGCAACATACAGCTAACGACTGCTCGGCGGGTGCAGTCTCCGCCATTGGATGAGGTGTGGCTGCAGCTGGCTATCGGCGGACTCCAGTATGTGGGTCGGTTCATAGTCTACCCCCTAGCGAAATATGATATCATCCTCAACACAGACTGGATTGGGGAGATCCCACACCATGTCAATCACACATAGAATCGATTGGGGCTGGGCGGCGACAGATATGGCAACAAGTTCAAATATATATTAGACAGGCTGAGGAATGATGAGGGCAGAAATTGGGAACTGTTGACAATGATCGCAGAGACTCCAACTGGAGAGGCCTCAGAATCGCTGCCTAATGAAATACCAGAGCGTATACAAGGCTATAATGAAATGGAGCTCCTGCATATGGATTTGGTACAGAGATGGTAGACGAGGTGATAATTGGCGAGATTGTTGATGAGGCCACCTTCATGGCTGATGGTGTGGTAATTTGGGCATAGTGCATTTCGGTGGAAACAGCACTGGATGCAGAAGAGTTGTAAGCGTTCGAGAGGTCTGTTCAGGAAGAGTATCACGACCTCTTCCTTAAGCCGGAAGGACTGCGTCCCATACGCTCGACAGGCGGCTTCCGTATTCATACGATTCCAGAAATACAGACACCACACAGCAGACCGTACCGACTGACAGCCACAGAATGAAAACAGTATATGGAATGGACAAACAAATTGTTGGAGAAATGTAAAATTCCCAGCTCGCACTCACCATATGCTTCACCAGTGATGTTCGTACCAATACCTGGTGGCAAATAGCGAATTTGCATCGATTACCGGGCACTTAACACAATAACCATCAAAGTCCAGTTCCCACATCCTCACCCTGAAAATCTTATTGCACGTTTACAAGGGGCCAAGTGCTTCTCCAAGTTGGACATCCACAGCAGCTACCATCAACACCCTATGCACGATGACTCCATCAAGAAAATGACGTTTTTTACCCTGCACGCTCTGTATGAGTGGCTAGTGATGCTATTCAGTCTGGCAAACACCCCAAGTGAGTTCATCAGTCGAATAACATAGCTCTTACGGAAACACATCGACAGGGGCTACTGCATCGTGTTTTTTAAAGACTTCATGTATTAGCAAAAACGGATTTTTGTTGATTAAGGGTATTCAACGTTCTTCATCCATGAATGCCGAAACACAATATAGGCATTGGTGAGAATATCAGTCAGGGGTGCATTGTTGCAAAGATGTAATAAGATGTTCAGAATACATTCATGAATGCTTCATAAACCTCACTAATCCCAGCAGGAATTAATTTTTCGCCCCTTGCACTTCACAATTGAGGTCACAAATGCAATTTCAGAACTAAAGTACCCTTGTATACAAGTTCTCATTACACTACTATCTAGCCTCCGCCACTAATTACTAGCTTCACAATCTTATTTTAATCTCTACCACACCATCTGACTATAATGCCAAGAGCAGAGGAGCCAGTTGAGAGCCAATAATGGATGTACTCCAATGTGCTTGCACCGTCTTAATGTACTCGGCGAGACAAATCGAATGGCCCTATTCACGGGTTAATTGAAGTCGAACTGCCAAAGTTAGATGAATTGAACAGGAGGAGGAGGAGAAGGAGGAAGAGAAGGAGGAGGAGGAGTAGTAGAGCGGCTGGTTGAGAGCCAATAATGGATGTACCCCAGTGTGCTTGTACCGTCTTACTGTACTCGGCGAGACGAATCGAATGGCCCTAACATAGGTTACCCTGCCATGCAACACGACCGGGTGATGCAACACCCTCGATGACACCATATCTTCGGGGTAAAAGCCATGCTGCAACCACAACCACAACCTCCACCCACAACCACAATGCATAGAGTCAAAGCAAGTAAGGTACAGATGCAGGAGAATACCATACAGGAGGCTATGAGGGACTACAGGGGTGGCAAATTTCCAAGCATTAGAAAAGCGGCAGCATACCACAAGGTGGACTTCACCACTCTTTGTAGAAGGCTAAGTGGTACAAAGCCAGCCCCCCAACCATTCCCTGAGAGTGCCCTCATGATGCCAAAGCAGGAGCAGGACATTGTACAGCTATAGCTGTAGTTTAGTAGCTGGGGCTTACCTCTCAAGCTTGCTAAGGTTTGGGGTCTCCCCTGACATATGCAAGAGTCAGAAAAGCGAAGACAACCAGGCAAACATTGGATGTCACACTTTCTAAACCACTATCTTATCCTTGCATGCAAGATAGCTAGCCAAATTGACAGGCAGAGGGCCCAGATTGATAATCAGAAGGTGCTGGCGGAATTTTTCCAACTGGTATATAATCCCCCCAAAAATGTTGCACCCTGCTCATGAACTCCCTCCAAGCTGAAGAGAGCTCTAGATGAGCATGGGGTTGAATTGCACAATATATGGAATATCGATAAGAAGGGCTTCCAGCTTGGAAGGGCACTCAAGACCGCTGATATTTGTATAAGAGCACAGTGGAATCTGAAATTGGTACAGGATTGCCAGCGGAAATTTGTGAATATGTTGGAAAATATCTCAGGAGCAGGTGTCCTGCTACTATCACTCATCATCGACAAAGGGGTGGTACATTGCATGGGCTGGCATGCTTATGTCACTGAGAATGAGCCTGCTCAATTAAAAGAGGGGAGTTCTACAAATAAGTTCTCCCCCTTTGAGATTTTTGATATTGGATTGCTGTGATATAACTAATGCCCCTAAGCTTCTGATGTTGGCACACAAGCTTACCTACAATGTGAACTCTATTCTCAGTGCTTTTGAAGCCTATGGCATCTCTTCTTTGAACTCTAGCAAAGTTCTCGGGAACCATCACGAAATATCACTCGGCTCGTACCACCCCCCCTCTTTGGCCCCACAGCCATCCACTCCGAAGACCCACAGCGAGGCTTGCAGATTCGGGAGGGTGGCTCTTGGTCTCATAAACTCAAACTCTTCTTGCTCCCAGTGCATCAAGGGAAGCATTGAAAATATATTGAAGTTTGGGAACAGGGTGCATGCAGAGCTTGATATTGAGGTCTTCAGGCCCCAACTGCTTTGCTCCCAGGTCCTTGACAAGCCCAGAAAGGCTCTACAAGATTGCCGCATGCTTACTACAGCTTGTCTGTTAGACAGCACAGATATAGTATGCTTGAGAAAAGAGAGGGAGGCAAAAAAGTTGAAACTCAAAGGGAGGAAAAAAGGCAGAAATGCGCCCTCTCCCTCCCCCAGCATAGACAATACAGAAGAGGAGGAGTGGGATAAAGGTATAGAGAAGGAAGAGGACGATGATGAGATTGCTGTAAGTGAATCTGAAAGTAGTGGGGACTCAGAGCTGGAAGATGTGATTGTTGGGAGGGGGAGGAAGCCGCGAAATCTCGAGGTTTTCTTGATTGGATCATGAGTTATGACATTTCTTTTGGTTCAATAAATTTAGTTCACTCCCATATCAATCTAAAGCATCTAAATATGGCTCCCCTTGTGTTCTAACCCTTCGGGTTTTTTTTTGGTTGGGCTACAGAAGGCTGGGAGTGGGAGCGGGCGGGTGTTGCATTGCCCGGTCGTGTTGCATGGCAGGGTAACCTACGTTATCCACGAGTGAATCACAGTTGAACTGCAAAGGTTAGATGAATTCAGCAGGAGAAGCAGCAGTGGCAGCAGCAGCCGTAGAGCAGCCAATCGAGAGCCAATAATGGACGTACCCCAGCGTCTTAATGTACTCGGCGAGACGGATCGAATGGCCCTATTCACGAGTGAATCAGAGTTGAACTGCAAAGGTTAGATGAATTCAGCAGGAGAAGCAGCAGCGGCAGCAGCAGTAGAGCAGCCAGTCGAGAGCCAATAATGGACGAACCCCAGGGTGCTTGCACCGTATTAATGTACTCGGCGAGACGGATCGAATGGCCCTATCCACGAGTGAATCAGAGTTGAACTGCAAAGGTTAGATGAATTCAGCAGGAGAAGCAGCAGCAACAGCGGCAGCAGCAGCGGCAGCCGCAGCAGCAGTAGAGCAGCCAGTCGAGAGCCAATGATGGACATACCCCAGCGTGCTTGCTCCGTCTTAATGTACTCGGCGAGACGAATCGAATGGCCCTATCCACGAGTGAATCAGAGTTGAACTGCAATGGTTAGATGAATTCAGCAGGAGAAGCAGCAGCGGCAGCAGCAGCAGTAGAGCAGCCAGTCGAGAGCCAATAATAGACGTACCTCAGCGTGCTTGCACCGTCATAATGCACTCGGCGAGACAAATCGATTGTCAGGGTGATGGCGATGGTGATGGTGATGGCGATGGCGATGGTGACACCGGTGCGAATAAAGGGTGGAGCGAGTAAATCTAGAATTCAGCGGTATAAATGGTTGTCAGGGTGATGGCGATGGTGATGGCGATGGTGATGGTGATGGTGATGGCGATGGTTATGGTGATGCCGATGGTGATGGCGATGGTGATGGCGATTGTTATGGTGATGGCGTTGGTGATGGCGATGGTGATGGCGATGGTGATGGTGATGGCAATGGTGATGGTGACGGCAATGGTGATGGTGATGGTGACAACAGTGCGAATAGATGGTGCAACGAGCGAAATTAGGCTTCAGGGGTTGAAGGTTTGTGAGAATATTTTCTGTTCTAGTCAGTTCACGGAGGATGTCAGTCCGCGGAGTGACTAGTCAACCCGCGGAGTAACTGGGCTCCTTGAACTGACTAGTCAGCTCACGGAGTCTACACACTCCGTGGGCTGACTAGTTACTTCACGGAGAATTCTACTGCAAAACCACTCCACGAGCTGACTAGTCAGTTCGCGGAGTGTACACCAATGCCTTGCATTCGGAATGCCTTGCACGCGGAGTGTACATGAATGCCTTGCACGCATATATTATGGGTATGCATGCGCACTCAAATCAACGCAACTAAGCACATTCAGCCCAGCTGAATGAATATCGAGATGAGAGGGTAGACAAGAGGGCAGATGCGCAAACATGTGAGCAGAGGAATGATGTTATTGATACCGCTGTCCAATCACTAAATGAAGAGGTTATTGCAATGCCCAACGCAAGGTCATTGGGATGGAGCAGAGACATAATAAAGTCAACAAGGTCGAGGTGTTTGAAAAAGATGAATATGGACAGTTGAAGATTTCAGTCGAAGGTAGATGCTCAACAGATCGCAAGCACATCTTCTGCAAGGTGATTGAGGTTAAGCATGGCAATCGTTATGCTTTGCAGTGTCAATATGGTGTTCTTGAAGGATTCTATCTTACCAAAAATATGGACCACCTCATCTCTACCATTCCACATCAGTTTCCGGCATTCAAGAGGGGTAGACATTGAAAACGTACTCTTCGGGAAGCTGCACGCCTTCAGTCACTTGCAGAAATCATCCAAGTACTTGAAGGCAACAGTTTGTTTGTTTGTTTGTAATCATATTGCATTCGGCCGCTTGCGGCCATGGCATATTTAAACCTATTCCTGATACATCACCAGTGTTGAAGGCAACAGTACTACAGTGCGTTATAATTATTTCAAAGCGAAAGTCAATTGCACACTTCATTGCTATGGCCGATAGGGTGGTACACATTGCACGAATACTGGAGCTGCAGCAGCTCCATCTGGAACTTTCAATTTTGCATGGAACACTCAGCTTGAGCAAAGACGTAATCAAAAACGCCATCGAGCAAATACATAGGGAGATGCTTGCAGTATTCCTAAACGGCCAGGCCCGGCCGGCCTGCATGAAGAATGGTCCAGCCGTCGCCAAGCCAGGCTTCCAAAATCGTGACCGCGCCGGGATTGGTCAGGACGGGGACGGACGGCAAGAATCCGTCCGTCCGACAGCAGGACGCAGACGGCGCCGTCTTTTGAGGCTGGACGGAGACGGACGGAAAGGACGGCCGTCGACGGAGAAGTCTTAGCGCACATAACAAAAATTATAAGAAAATCATTTCAATTACTGTACTGGTCACTGTGGTTCGGACGCAGGTGGATGCTGACAGGTATTTTTCCATCGGACAGTTATTGCTGACGGACTTTAAGTAATCGGACAACGTGATACAGTCGCGAAGCTTTACAGTGGTGTGGACATGGAGAAGCAGCAACCGTTATTGATTGTTGAAAAAGCGCAGCTAACACGAGGGTTTTGAAAGATAGACCGGCTGGAAGAAGGAATAGTACCCTTGGGTGTTTTAGAGAGAACAAATACCATAATTATATCAGTGCTGACAGATTTAACTTATCGGGCTTCATTAGGTTTAGTCTAAAGATATACCGTAACCGCCCGATGACGGTGGATGACGGCCGACATTCCGTCCGTCTTGAAGAAGGACGGAGACGGACGGCCTTGGCGCCGTCCGTCCGTCCTGGAGATATCTCGGACGGACGGCCGGGGACGGCCGTCGGACGGGACGGTTGAGAACACTGACACTGGATGCATAGGAGTTGACTGATACTATATCTGCTGAGGATACCGCCGATGAGAGCAGTGATTCCACAAAACTGGATACTGAGGAGGAAGAGGCCCTCGAGGAAAAAGAGGTTACTGAGGAAGACAAGGAAATTATGGAGGAAAAAGAGACGATTTCAAATGATGGCACAGAGCACAGTATAATTATAGTTGCACCAGGACCTTGAGCAATCGTAGGGACCACGATGATGATGTACAGAGTAATGATTATTTTTGATTTAGTATAATTGGCAAATATATGCATCGGTCAGTTCACGGATCCGTGAACTGACTGGTTCGTTCACGGAAGGTGGGACTCCGTGAACTGACTAGTTACTCCGCGGACTGACATTCTCCGTGAACTGACTAGAACATTTTCTAAGTCCGAAATCGGCAGGGATGAATTGTACACTGGCTGGGATGGAAACATCAACATGGATCTTCCTATTATCAGAAAGTTCACAGTTCAGAATACCCAATCGGTCTTCTCAGCAATGATATCAAGCTTCCAATAACCTAATTTGAGAAAACACGGTACCAGTCAATTCCAGAAACCTTGGAAACCCGGCAGAAACCTCAGAAACCCCAAAACGAAAAACGTGTTTTTGCTGATGTGATTTACTCTAAGAACGAAGAGTCTCACAAAAAGCCTGTACAAGTAGTTCTCGATTCAGTCCGCCACGAGGGTTTTCGACTGCAGAGTGAGAAGTGCCAATTTGGCCGAAATGACAAACTGTTCATTGGCTTCAAGGTGAATGGCAGTGGCGTTTCAATGACATCCGAAAATATCACTGCGCTCGCAGTCAGGCCCAATCCAGCCACTCCCAAAGAAATGTACGGTTTCATCGAGCTTGCGGGCGTCTACCGCCGCTTCGTCAAGAATTTTGCAAAGACCGCCTCACCCTTGACTGCCTTACTCAACCTCATCCCAGCAGTGTTCAATTCAGTGCAGAACAATCCAAAGCAGTGAAAGCAGGTGACGAGCGTGATTGATATCCTCAAGGCGGCCATGCTGGCCCACCCAGCACTTGCACTGCCATCGAAGGAGGGTGGGCAGAACATCGTGCAGACGGACGCGTCAGACTTCGCGATTGGAGCCATGTTGCGACAGCTGTAGAAAAAGGAGAACACTGGTGAATGGACGGACAGAATCATCGCCTACTTCTCCCGTAAGCTACCTGTCGCGGAAACCTGGTACTCCACTTATGATAAAGAGCTACTGGGAGTCAAGGAGGCAATTGAGCATTGGCACTTCTACCAACATGGCGACAAATTCAAGGTTAAAACTGACCACTCGGCTTTGCAGCATATCTCTAAGCAACCACGGCTGACAAGTAGACAAATGCGACTCCTGGAGACATTGATGGAATACAACTTCGAGATCGAGTACCTTCCAGGCGCACGGAACTACATCCAGGGCGCCCTTACCAGGCTGCCGGATTACAAGGACCGTCCATCGCCACAGACGGCACGACTGGCAGCTGGCCAGTCAGTTGCGGAGCTCAACTCCGAGAGCATTGACTGCACGGGAGAGCTGATGCACATGAGTGTCATTCAGGCTGATGGCTGGATGGAAGAAGTACGAGCGGCATACCCTACAGATCCTTACTTCGGCATGGTGTACCGGCAACTCAGTGGTGTTAACTTTGACAATGGAACCCCCGGCGAAAAGAAGCACCAACGAGATCGAGCACGACATTACTGGATCAACGACGAAGGCTAGATACTCCATTGTGCGACTGACCACCGCTGTATCGCAAAAGAGCTCCAGATTCAAGTCTTACACGGGGCGCATGACTCAATGGTCAGTGGACACTCTGGAACCGTAAGGACGGCGTCCACAGTCGGCCGGCGATTCTTCTGGCCGTGTGTAAGAGCGTACAGCCATGGACGGCCTCGTATAAGAGTATATGAGTAGATACCGTTGCAAACGTAGATATGTGAATATAGTAGAGTCATTTGTAGGTAAGATTATCACTAGAGTGCAATTGCACTCACACGAAGTGACTATATACTGGGAGGTTACCTGTCCACCATCACACCGTGTCAGTATCAGACGGTCAAACAGTATGTGGAAGGGTGGACTGCGTGCAGCAGAGCAAAGTCGACGAATCAGAAACCATACGGGCTCATGCAACCACTGGATGTCCCCAGAGCAAGATGCAAGTGAATTAACATCGACTTCATCTCCAAGCATCCTGTCAGCGGCAGAAACGACACTTTCATCACCTTTGTCGACAGCTTGACGAAACAAGCTATCTGGACAGCAACAAGAGAGAAGGACCTGAGAGCCCAACGGTACGCAGAGATTTTCATTAATGTTTACCTCCCGCTGCACGGAATTCTGGAATCAATTGTCAGCGACAGAGATGTCAGATTTACGTCCGACTTCTGGCAGCACTTGGACCAAATATGGGGAACTAAGCTGCGTATGTCGACGGCCATTCACCCACAAACCGACGCCCTGGCGGAAAAGGCAAACAGTATCGTGAAACGATAACTCCGCACCTTCTCCGCCGGAAACGAGAGCAATTGGGCCAAGCTGCTGCCACTGGCGGTGTTCGCATACAATGCAAGTAAATACAGGGCGACGGAGAAGACACCATTTGAAGCCGACCTGGGATATATTCCGCGGATGCCATTTGACGTCATAGCCGCGACAACCACCGTCAATAGTTTTGGCAACGAACCGCTTTAGTTCGTGAAAATTGACGAACCGGTTTGATTCGCTCGAACCGGATCAGGGTTAGGGTTCGTCAATTCTTGCACGAATCGAACTGAGGTTCATTCGAACCAATTTAGTTTGAGGTTTGCCACGAACTATCGTCAAATTTTGGGGTTCGTGCGAACCAGTTCGCGAACCTTACGCCAAGTATCGTCATCGCTCATAGAAGCTTTTACTTGCGTGTATGAGTTTTAACTTGCGCGTCCAGCCAGTGCTTCTAGTCGGCCGAGAGCCTGCCCAGCTCGACCATCTCCAGCCAGCCCAGCTCGACCGTCTCCAGCCAGCCCCGGCTCAATTGCGTCCAGCCAGCAGAGAGCCAGCCCAGTCCAGCCAGCCCAGCTCAACCATCACCAGCCAGCCCCGGCTCGATCGCGTCCAGTCAGCTGAGAGCCCGCCCAGCTCGACCGTCTCTAGCCAGCCCCGGCTCGATCGCGTCCAGCCAGTTGAGAGCCAGCCCAGTTGATCATCTCCAGCTAGCCGAGAGCCAGCCAAGATTCAGTCCCACTCGATCATCTCCATGCACATCCCCAATAACAAAAACAGGATGGAAAACAGGAGAGTTACGTTCAGGAGGAACAACGCACTGCCACACTCAGAGAAGAAGGACGTCGAGATCGTGTAAGCGATTAACATTGCATTACATGCGGCAGGTGCCCCGTATCACGTTAGGATGACGGACATCACAACCAACGTTAGAGGAACGATCACGGCCCTAGCCTGCCCCAATGCATCAGCGCACATGCTGGTGGAATCGAAAGAGGTAATGGTAAAAACAGTCAGGCGCATCGATCAGGGGATCATCGACATTGAGAAAAATGAGACCTGGGAGAAAGTGATGATGCATGGGATCAGTTTCGACCAATATGCAGTACGGAAGTCGGGAGGCCTGGAAAAACTCAGGCAAGAAATTCAGGCGGAAAACGAAGGAGTAGTTATTCCGATGGCTATTAATTGGTTAGGGAGGCCCGCTGACGTTAAGAAGAAGAGGAAGAGCGGGGAGAAGCAGGCAACGTCAGTGGTCTTCTCGATCAAAGGGAAGAAGATGGCACAGAAGTGCTTTGAGAAAGGATCAAGGGCAGCGGGTGTGTGGCACGAAGTGGAGAGATACATTCGCGCTGGACCAGATACTTTCTGCGAAAGCGGCTACGCGAGGGGACACCATGTTTCGAAGTTCGGCAGACTGGCAATGGTGAGGTGTATGCTGTGTGCCGGGACACACAAAACGGAAGATCACCAGTGTGATGTCGTGGGATGCAAGACCAGGAAGGGCCAGAATTGCACACATAACGACGACGAATGTGCCAACTGCAAAGGAAACCACATCGCGATGAGCAATGTGTGCCCCAAAAAGCAGGAGGCAATTCAGAAGGCTAAGGAGGAGAGGACTAATTGGAGAGAGAGAGTCAGAGGAGGAAAGCACATTCCCAAAGCCAAGAAGTACCGAAGGAAATGGAGGATGGGGCCCCGGCCACAGAGAAAGCAGAGAAGAAGACAGTGGGAAGCCAAAAATCCGACAAAGAACAAGGCAAAGAGGAGATCCAAGTTCCGGCAATGCAGCAAGGGTCAAAAGTGTCCATCCCTGAGACGCAATGGTGAAAGTCCTACAAGCAAATTGTGGGCAGGCGAAGGATAGTACGTTCCTGGCGCTAGAAAAGGGTGTGCAAACAGGGGCAGATTTGGTGGTAATACAAGAGCCGTATCAGGGAAAAGAAAAAGAGGAGGAGTACCAAATTAGCCATCCGGCTTTCAGACTGATAAGAGGGAAGAGAACCATGACCGCAGTGAGAGTGGACACGACAATTGTGGTCGACAAATTAGGGGACTTCGGAGGCCGAGGGGATATACAGGATTTTGACGTCACCAACCTGAGAGGAGTCAAGGTCACAATCCTCAATGTCTGTGATCAAACAATCCAAGAAGATAACGACAGACCATCAGCCCGACCAGCGATGGAGGCAAGATGGGATGAAATGATCGCGAAGGGCAACGTGGCAGTCTGTGGGGATTTCAACGCTCACAGCCCGTGGTGAAACAGCGGGTGCAGTCAAAGAAGGAGTGCTAGTTTCTTGGAAAACCTCATTTTAAAACACCACCTAGAAATAATCAACGATGGTCAGCCGACCAGAGTTGCATGGAAAAACAACGAGCTGATCGAGTCGATAATTGATGTCACGCTGGTAACAGGTGGTGAGGTGACGAATGCGTCGGCGAGAACAATGTCAGAGAACAAAGAGGTCATGGGGTCGGACCATAAGATGATCGAAATAGAGTAGGGGAGGCAATCGGAGGATGGTACGAACCACGAAGTGATTGCGTGGAACATCGACGAAATTGAAGAGGAGGATTCAAAGGAGATGAAGAAGAGCTGGGGCGGATGGAGCAGAAGCAGGAAGACTTTGTCGGAAGAAAGCACGATCCAAGAGCTGGAGGACGAAGCGAAGGTGATAAAAAACGAAGTCACCAGGGAGCTGAGTCAGAAGGCAATGCAAGTCAGAATATGTGCAAGATCCAAGAAGTGGTGGAATGCCAGGATAGCAGAGAACAGGAAAACCTTGGGGTTCATGAAGAGAGAAAGCAGAGGAGGCAGAACCAACCATGCATCCGTCAAGACAGCAAGGAAGGAACTGCGAAAAGCAATCAAAGAGAGCCAGCGGAGTGCTGGAACACCTTTGCGCAAGAGGCGGAAGGAGACAAGGTGTGGAGGGCGCTAAAGTATACTGGAAAGTAGGGAGAACTTACAGTTAAGGCTCTGCAGAAACGAGAAGGGGGGCTGGCGACCTCCTGGAGCGAACAAGCAGAGCTGAAAAAGAGGTCGGGTTCCCAAAACCATTGCCAGGAATGAGGAAGAAGGCGAAGGAGGAGGGGGGAGAGACCGACCTGGAGATCACCAAAGAAGAGGTCAAGGAAGCGATCTATACACAGAGTGTCAAGAAAGCGCCAGGTCCAGACAAAATTAACTTCAAGGTAATAAGACTGCTGTGGGAGTGGAATGCGAGCAGAATCGTAGCCTTAGTAAAAACGACAATACGGTGAGGACATCATCCGAAGGAATGGAAGACGGCCACAGGAGTAGTGATACCCAAGCCGGGAAAGCCAGATTATCATCAAGCGAAGACGTATAGGGTTATCGCACTCGAGACTTGTTAAGGAAAAGTGGTCGAAAAAGTGGTGGCAACGAGAATCTCAGAGGAGTGCGAGAGGAAAGGACTGCTACACAACAGCCAGTTTGGATGCACAAACAGAAGATCAGCAGTTGATGCGGTGGGAATGATGGTGAAAAGAGTGCAAGAAGCGTGGAGGAGCGGGAATATCGCCTGAGCCATACTGATGGACGTCAAGGAAGCCTTCCCAAGCGTTGCGAAAGGGAATTTGATCCAGATACTGGAAGACATGAAATTCGAAGCAGATGTGTGCAGGTGGGTGGAGAGCTTCATGTCTGGCAGAAAAGTAAAAATAAAGATGGACGGAAGGATGGGAGAAGTGATGGATGTCGAAACAGGAGTACTGCAGGGATCCCCGATTTCGCCGATTCTGTTCGCAATATACATTGCCGGCCTCTTCAAGAAAGCAGAAAATGAAGCGCCGGAAGTCACAACTTTATCCTTCGTGGACGATGTTGCTTTGGTGGTGGAAGGGAAGCACATCAACCAGTCTACAAGCTACATGGGAGATGTTCAAGGAGAGCTACGCAGTGGCCGGAGATGAACGTCGTCTAGTTCGACATAGCGAAAACAGAAGCAGTCTTGTTCTCGAAGAAAAGAAACCACCAAAGAAGTAAGGTCAAGATGAGGATCCAGGTGGACAAGAACAACTCGATATCGTTCAATTAAAAACCGACGAGATGGCTAGGGGTGTTGATGGAATGGAAATTGAACTTCCAACACCACCACGAAGTCATCATGTGCAAAGCAGAGAAGGCCCAGGGGAGAATCAAAGGAATAACGAGAAGACTCGGACTCAGACCTGAAAATGCGAAGAATGTCCAGATAGCTGCAGTTCAGTCTGTGGTGCTGTATGGGTCAGAACTGTGGTCGGATGGACAGATAGGGCGTGAATACGAACTCCAAAAACTGGTCAACAAATCGGCAAGAAGGGTTACTGGAATGTTCAAGTCAACATTGACGGTTCCGTTACTTATGGAAGCAGGACTGGGACTGGCGATATTACTACTCAATATGCGGAGGAGACGATTTGCCAAAAGATTAGACAAAATGCCAGACCAGGCAGGAGGAGGGGCGTTGGTGGAGGGAGAGTCAACGCTGGCAGTAAGGCTGAGAAAAGACTCAGGGGTAGAACGGAAGAGGGAAATGAACTTCTTACCCATCAACCCACAGAGTGCGGAAGCGAAAGTGTACGTCCTGGAAAAGAACGAAGCACTGAAGGTCGTTCAAATAGCAGACGAAGGCCTAATTCTTTGGACGGAAGGATCAAGACAAGAACAGGGAAGAGTTGGGTGTGCCGTGGTATAGAAGGAGGGATAAGAGAATTGGGAAGCAGAGCGACACTACCTGGGAAAGAAGACAGAAGTTTTCGACGCTGAAGTATACGCCATCGACAGGGGCCTACGGAAAACGGCAGAAATGCTACCCACCACAGAATACTCGAAGGTGGTTATCTTTTCGGACTCAGTCACCGCAATACAGCGGGTGCAAGACGACAAGCTAGACCATCAACAGCGGATGGCCAAAAATGCAGTCGAGTGGAACAACACGATTGTGGGAACGGGAGTGGAAATAGTGTACCGGTGGGTACGATCTCACGAAAGAGTTGAAGGAAATGATCAAGCTGATGAACAAGCGAAAGCAGCCGCGGAAAGAGTGGAGGGTATGCTGGAGCATGTGAAAGGATACAATGGGTGGTCGATGGCAAATGTGCAGAGAAGGGTCACGGAAGCCAAGTGGAGCGAAACTGAAATGTGGTGGGAGGCAAATTTCAACGGCAAAAAGGGGGGGTACAGAATGAATAAAAAAAGAGGAGGATGAGCAAGCTGTTGTGCGAAACCAAGAAAAGCATGGCGGGAAGGTTTCTCCAGTTAAAAGTGGGACACGCGCTGACAGGAGTGTATCTGGAATGCATTAAGAAGAAAGTAAGCAAAGAGTGCTGGTGGTGTGGACACCCGACACAGACAGTAGACCACTTGTTCAAGTGGTGCAAGACGTGGAGGCGGCAGCAGGATCCTCTGTGGGGGAAGTTGCGGAAGAAGTGTAAGATGAAGGAGAGGGGCAGGGTGCCGATGGCGCAGGTGTTCGATACGGAAGAAGCAGAAAAGGTAATTTTGAAGTATTCACAGGATACCGATGTCGGAATAGTTACGGAGGCTTAGGGAGGGGATCGGCATGCAGGGAATGAGGAGGGGGGAAAGATGTGTTCGGTTCAATGAGAAGGGAAGAAGGAGAAACGGATGATACGACTTTGCTCAAAGAAACAAGAAGGGACACCTGACAGTCACACTGGAGAAGTATCTAGGAAAAGAATTAGATTATGTCATGGCCGCAAGCGGCCGAATACAGTATGATTCAAACAAAAAAAAACAAAGAGGTGTCTTCAACCAGTACGAGAGTATCGCCTTGAACTAGCTATGAGCAGCACTGCCAGCTGGCTCCTGATTCATTGCGCTCCAGATGAACTCTGAGTCTACTTTATTAGATAGTCAGCTAGATAGATAGAAAATGTAAATGTGCCATATATACACACAATGATGGGTATGGTGGAGAAAGCTGCGAACTAACATTTGCTGCAAAAGCAAGAAAGACATATGAAAGCCGAGTGAAAGCCGGAAAGTGCAGTGAAAGCCAGAGAGTACACAGCGCTTCAGGATCTTTCAAAGTACGTTTGGGTTTCGCGATGTAACGGTGCTCCTGAGGACAGTCAGAGTTTGACTGTCCGTAGGATGTACCTAACGCGGACATTTAGATCTAAGCGCGGATGTACATAGGTATCTTTCTAATTTGAGACGCTCGAACGAACTGTTGGGATTCAGAAAAGGAAGGACTGTTGAGATCTGCTCGTTCAAATTGATTCTCTAGATGCAGATCCAAAGTTCGTGCATATATGCAAACAAGAATAATCCTTTACCAACCAACTTTGGCTGACTCGCAGTTATATTCGCCGAGGTTGAGAGCCTTAGGGCTAAACCTTGAATTAGTTCCGTCTAGTGAACTTACTGCCAACACAAACCATTATCTCCCACCACACGAGTTCTTCCTTCTGAATCCCACATCATCCCTCTCTACCTACCAAAAATGTACACAGCATAAACCAATGGCAGGTATCATTCGAGCATCAATACCTGCTATATTCCGAATTATGGACAGTAGGCTGTACAGTAGTCAGGTGTGCGGCTCAATTATTTGTATACATGGATCGTGTCACTTAGAGAATAGACACTACGCTTTTAGCACACCACATTTTGGATGTAACATGTCAACACCCTCTTTTACCCCAATTCCGGTGCTTTGCAGTGGCGTTTCGGGTAAAATTGCGTAGATCATGTGGACCTACGAATACGAGATCAGAGGGACTAGAGAGCAGAGACCACATCACACTGACACATACACATCAACACGAGACCCCCATACGCAAGATCACGAGTGAAATCACCAACCAGTGACACCTACAGACCCCGAGAAACATAGACATCGAGACAATTAGAGACCCCAGAAAATGATAGACGCGAAGAATCAGAAACCCCGAAACTCAGAAGCAGCCGAGACGCAGATGCAATCCTGACACGTTGCCAAAAAAGAATTTGAATCATGTCAAATTCAGTCGCACCCAGATAGTGGCGGAGGCAGATCATTGTGCTCCCGCTGCAGTGATCCATTGCACCACGATCACGATTTCATGGAAGCCACAGTTAACCTACTATGTGAGCCGAATAATGAGACAGAACAGTCACACGAGTATGTCCGGTATCAGGAGTGAAAATTCAAACAGTCGATCGACAAAGGCCCAGACGAGAATGGTGGGTGGAGATGGCACATTGCTGTCCTGGAATACGGGTGGTAGGAATGTTATGCTGTGGCAGAAGAGATGGCTGCAAACATTGAGGAATTAACAATGGAGAACAAAAACCTGCTGGCGGCCAGCAGCGAAGATGAGGCAGACATGGCAGTGAGGTATGCATTGGCAGCAAGGGCGACGGCAGTACCGGCCTTACAAAAGACAGCAAGGCTCAGGGCCCAACTGGTCATAGCTGAGGAGGCAGTACTAGCTTCAGAAGCGGCAGTTTGAATAGTGATGTCAGCCCATATTACGAATCCAGGTGGAATGGGAAACATGACCAACAACTTTACAATCGACCCCAAGAGGCTTCCGGTGTTCAAAGGCGAGTGTGACATGCAGGTCGTCCGAGATTTCATCAGCAACTTGCAACAACAATTTGCAGCCCTATTGCACAAGATTGAATGACTTGTAACTATGACCCCGGCTGGCAGTCATGGCACAACACCGACCATGGCAGCAACCAAAGCAACCGCCCGACTGGAAGGATGGACTCAGTACACTCCTCTTCAACTGATGGTGGCAGCTGTTAGGTGGACAACTTCAACATTTCCGTCCAGCAGAATATATCCCACCTGGAACAACTTCTGCATATGCCTGAATGTGGAGTTTACACCTCTGGACGCACTTGGTTCATTTGAGGACAAGTGACGACTACTCACCATGTCTGCCAAAGGCCATGTCGCCACTTTCAACAAAGAGTTCCGACAGCTACGACTGCAGCTAGACCCGCGCGCACCAATGTCCCCTCAACATCTTCAAGAAGCGTACGCAGTCAAAATACGTCTGGACAGGGTGGCATATCACTCTGTGATCCAGTACGTAATTTCAGAATGACAATGGGAGGCGAACCGACTTTGGAACGGGCGACGCTGTTTGTGACCGATCGCGATACGACTGCACCTCCGAAAGACAAACTATAGACGGCTGTGATCTCTGCAATGTATAGCCCGAACATGAATCACAACTTCAGCAACCCATAACCACTCACACCTAACTTATTCACCCAGTACCGAGCCACAGATGGCTATTGGGCTTACAACTGCTCAAATCATGAAATGTCATGCAACAACAGCAGCGATAGTGGAAACTGCGCCGGTGGATACCGTGGAGGCGGAGGCATCTGTGCAGGCGGAAATGAGGGTGCTGGACGTCGTGGAAGATGGAGAAACCAACGCCAGGTGAGTGTAGCTGAAGCCACAGGGAGTCAAGAGACGTGAAGTGAGGTGGGAAAGATTGCGGGACACACCTAGGAGGTGCTGCCGAGTGCATGGCACCACCGGATGCAAGGGATCTGGTAGGAACTGACGAGGACGTGGATGCAAGCCGAAATAGCAATAGTAGGAGCATGAATATCAAGTTGTTTTACTCCGAAAGTGACAGTTCAAATCTGTTTCGTTTCAACCCCCCCTGTGTCGTGTCCACCGAGCCACTGGGGAGAAGAGGGAAAAGAGAGTGAAAGAGAAAATAGAGAAAGAGAGGGAGAAGGGAAACATTGGCATACACCTTAAACAATTGCGGTACCAGCCAACAATGTGTTAGTCCAAACCTCTAACAGAAACTGACTGAGCAGCCAAAGACACAGCACTGCAGTGACATGCAGCTAACAACGACATGATGGGTCCCATTTCTGCCGTTTAAACATGTGAGTTTGAATCTGTATATTGGCACACACCAGTACGTCAAATGGTTCATGGCCTATCCGCTAGCGAAATACATCATCATTCTCAGCATACACTGTATGAAGGTGGTTGTCAATCATGTCAGTCCCAAAAAGAATCGATTGTGGCTTGGCCACAATGGTGATGGCAGCCAGTTTAGATTCACAATAAACGGGCTGAAATGAGAAGGTGGCAGAATCTCTGAATTGCTGTCAGCAATGGCTAGTGTTAGCAACGGGTCCGGGTTACCCGGCCGCGGTCCGGTTCGGAACCGGACCCGCAGGCCCGGGTCGGTTCTGGAACCACCAAGGAACCGAACCGCCCAATCACAAACGCTTAAAAACCGGAACCGCACCAAAACCCGCCAGGTTTTGGTGGGTTTTACCTGCAGCAGAGCCTCATTTTTCATCGGCCCCAATAATCACAGCTTTTCTGCTTCAATTAAGTATTTGAGTTCTGATTGGATCGCGACATGTTATATACGTATATTATGCAGTTTTTGACGCTCTTTCACGTCCCGGTCTCCGATTTGCGATACGATTAGTATTCGTTGGGTCGCTGTGAAATAAAGCCGAAAATACGTCCAAAATCGACTGTTTTTCGCAGCGACTCAACGAATACTAATCGTATCGCAAATCGGAGAGCGGGACGTGAAAGAGCGTCAAAAACTGCATAATCTACGTATATAACATGTCGCGATCCAATCAGAACTCAAATACTTAATTGAAGGGTTGGTTTTTGAGAAGAAACCCGCCAAAACCCGGCAGGTCCGGGTCGGTTCCGGTTCCAAACCGCCCATGGAACCGAACAGCCCAATCACAAGCGGTTCCGAACCGGAACCGACCCGGACCCGTAATTTGGAACCGTTGCTAACACTAGCAATGGCAGAGATGCCGACCACGGAGATCCCATTGCGGACTCAAGGATACAATACAATGTAGCTGCTGGCCATTATGTTTGGGGCTGGGATGGTGGACAAGGTGGTTATCAGAGAGATTGTTGACGAGGCCACATTGAAGGTCAATTACGATGCAGTAACGGCAGAATCCATGGCATCGAAAACCTGAGCGTGGGAGTTGTCAGAGCTTGAGAGGCGAGTTTGGTAGCAGCACCACGACCTCTTCCTGCCGCTGACAGGACTTCTTGCAGCAGTTCCGCAGGGGGCTTCCGAATTCGTACAATTACAGGAATAGAGCCACAACCTGGCAGTCCATACCGACAAACAGCTGCAGAGTGGGTGGAGTATAAGAAACAGACAACTGAACTGCTGGAGAAACGCACAATTCACAGATTATTGTCCCCATATGTGTCACCTGTCGTAGTTTTACCACAATCTGGGGGTATATGGGAGATGTGTATCGACTACCAGGCTCTGAATTTGATGAAAATTAATGACTGATTCCCATTGCCACATTCCGAAGATCACATTGCACACCTGCAAGGAGCCCAGTGCTTCTTTAAGTTGGAGTTCCACAGCAGCTACCATCAACACCATATGCAATCTGACTCCATTGAGGTGACGGGATGTTTATCGGCCTGCACAGTCTGTATGAATTACGTGTCATGCTGATCGGATGGGCAAACACACCTACTAATATCATGAGGCTTAAGACCAATCATCTACAGAAACACATCGATGGCAGCTAGTGCATTGTCTCTCCGCACGATATCATGATTCACTCCAGGAACGAAGAATCCCAACAGAAAAACGCCCATACAGTAATGGACTCCATCCGCCAGCAGTGCTTTCGGCTACAGGGTGAGAAGTAGGCAGAAGCACCGGGTCTTGGCTTGAATGTGAATGGAAGTGGCGTTGCAATGACATCCGAGAAGGTTGCGGCAATAGTTAAGGGTTTTTCCTTATCATGAATATAAAGTACATCAGGCTTAGTCTCCCAGGCTCACCTATGACTGCTTATGGCGTATAGTTGAGAATACACCCCTGTGGATGTTTACTGATGAGTGAGCAGAGGACCCAACATAACCGGGTGAATTTCAGTAATATTGACAGCTCCAATACTGTGTCTTAGCGGAACGGGATAAGCTTCCCCACGCAAAGACAATACACACACTCGATCTGACAGTAACCAAAGAAGTGTTCCATCTGGTACTGGCAAAAGCATGGGACACACAAAACCATACTGCCGAAGCAAACGTAACTGCCTTTCAGGGACTCTAGGGTCAGCTGTGCATTACAAATCACCGCTGTGTTGCCTTACATCAAACTAATACTGGGACAAAACTATACTCGGACCGGTAACCAGCTCCCTGAGATAAGTTGAACAAACAATATTATCTTGGGACGTGGGACTTCGCTATCTCCCGAGTGCAACAATCAAAGGAGATAAGGAAACTGCACCCCAGAAGCTAACTTTACCTAAAGGATAAGTGTTCGGATCCAGACTGTCGATGCCCAGCTCTGTCAGGTTTGTTGGGTGAACACTCAGAGAGCGCACCCCTACGGAGATCACGGATAAGACACGATGACACTAGGTATGTGGCAATGTATGGGTTGGCAACTCATTGAATTTTTCATCACTATTCCATTCAAATAAATGCAAGATAACTAAATACGAAAAATTGTCCGATATGTGTATCAGCAACATCAGCATGACTGCCGGATGACCATTTGGAAGACTGGTGGGGGATTAAACACCCACACGTCGTCAAAAGAAACTGTCCACAACAATATACCGAAATCGGCTTTGTCGCAACAATCGGTTTTGATGTGAACCCCCACTTCGGTGGAATAAGTGTTATTGAGATAGTACTATACACATACATCATAGTACTGAGAAGTAATGAGGTTTCTTACTGGGAAAGTCTTGGAAAGGAAATACTCACGTATCAAAGGCCACATAAACCTCCAGGTTAAAAGAAGATCAAGTTCTAGCAGTAATCCACAGTCAGAATAACAATACAGCGGGAAACCACCTGAAATATTATTAAGTTTGTAGCTTAACAATTTTAATACTTTTACAAACGTATGATGTGCTGACCTTGTGACACTATCATGGATACCAAAGTTCGATACACCCGACACTTCTACGCACAATCAAACAGCACCGCGGCGTACTGTCATCAGGCCCAATACCTCATCCGCCACTATATTACAGAAGACTACATGCACAATTTCCATACTGGTCAGGTGCCCAGCGAATATATCTTCGACAAGTTAAACGAAGAGTACCTCCAAGACACGTACAATCTTCAAAGTAGGTTCGTACCTAACCCTATGCCTGTATACATCCACACCCAACAACGCATTAAAATATTCACCTTTGAGTTTCACATTCTGGGTTTTATTATTGTTATCAAATTCCCTGTCTACCAACAGGAAGTTCAACAATACAGATAAGAAGGGAGGGCCTAGATATCCCTCCAACAGCAATTGCCGACTGGCCCTACCCAGCAAATGCCACATAATTGCGCAGCATCTGTGGGCTCGCAGGGGTCTACCGTTGATTTGTTAAGAACTTTGCGAACATCGCCACATTCTTGGCAGCATTAGTAAATGACACACCAGCGGAGTTCAACAAACTGTGGAATGATTCAGAATGGTGAACACAGCTGACAAGTGCGATCGATGTTTTCAAGGTGGTCATGCTTGCCCACCCAACTCTCGCTCTCCCATCAAAAGAAGGTGGCCAATATCTCATACGGAGGGATACATCAGACCTTGTCATTGCAGCCATGTTATATCAGATGTAGAAGACGACCACTGCTGAACAAACGGATATGATTATCACCTGCATCTCAAGCAACCTACATGATCGTGAGTCACCATACTCCACTTGAAACAAATACCTGCTTGGAGTCCAGAAGGTGATCGAGCATTGCCGCTTATATTCATTTGGCGACGAGTTCCAGGATCAAACAGACCAGTCATATTTTCAGCATATCCTCAAGCTGCAACGGCTGACATGTTGAAAAAATGCGACTCCTGCAGAAACTGATGGAATACGATTTCGAGATTGAGTACCTTCGGGGCCCACGGAAAATCATCCACGGTGCACTCAGCCAACTGGCCAACAACAACGACCCACCACTGCCGTGCACAACGTGTGTGGTCGACAGCCAACCAGGCGCAGATTTGAATGATCCAATTACACGCCCTGCAGACAGCGATTGCATTGGAGAACTACCGCATGCAAGTGTTATTCAGTCTGACGGTTTGATGGATGAAGTACAAAGAGCGTACCCGGGAGATGTGTATTGCAGCATCGTATACTGACAACTCTGCAGCACCGACGCGAGAGATAGAACCACTGCCCAAACGAAACAACAGCGGCAATGAGGAAGACACTACTGGATCATCGATCAGGACCTCATACTCCACCGTGCGACCGACCGACTCTGTACTGCCACACAGCTCCAGAACAAAGTTCTACACAAGGCTCAGGATGCCATGGTCGGTGGATACTTCGGAATCGATCGCACAGCTTCAACTGTGGGTAAAGAGACTCTATCCTACATGTAGAAGTGAATGTTATTGGTGATGCTGCTGGCGTCTCCCCAAAACTAACTATGGCAGCGACCCGCAGAGCCACAATGGTGCAGCTGAGCCGCACCTTAACCTGTGCAAGGCTGTCTACCTGCATCACAACCTTCTTCAATTATCTTCAAGAAACATCTTGAAGAAACATAACACCCAGATCAACAACAAACATGCCTCCGGGACATCTTTTTGATGATCCAAACCAAAAAAGAAAATCAATTCCAGTTTCCGTGTTGCTGCCATGACTGGAAAAGACACAAACAAACAAACGAAATGAACCTTGCTTCTCACGCCTTCTTCAATCTCGCTTTGCTTTTCACCTTTGGCCCCCTGCCTAATTCAATCTAATACTGGTTCACTATCTCTTTTGCTTTTACCATATTCTCCTCTGGCTCCCATGTGTTGTCCTTCTCGTCCCATCCTTCCGATTTGATTTCGTATTCCCAACTGGTTCTATGTGAGCTTGCCCAGTGATTTGCAATTGATTCGACAACATATCATGTCCCCACCCAGCTTGTCTGTCCCAGCGCAGGTAGCAGGTGCGACGAGACCCTTCAATTGTCCATTCGGTCATCCTTGAGCCTTCTGATGTTAACAGTATCATGTATCGTTATGTCATTTGGAAAATTGAGTTGCACTGTGTTCCTGAGTGTTCGGAGGATCAGGTGAGGGCAAATGTAACGATCTACCAGATTGCGGCACATATGGTTGACGTTGGTGTATGTGAATGCCAGATCCTTTGTATCTAAAAATAGCTCCATACAAGCAGTGAAAGCGGAGTCAATTGGGTCTCGTTATTCATTAGCCTCAGTAGTCTGTTCAACCTGAGAATCAAGGAGCACATCTCTGGCAACTGCCCAAAAACATTGCAATGGTTCATTGAATTCAGAGCCTGGTAAGATATTTGTCGAATCATTGGCCTGCAGCCTTTGGAGGTCTGCAATGCTGTCTAGCGGCAAAGGAAGCGCATGACCAATGTCAAGTTCACCAGCCCTCTGCTTCGTCAAATGGTACATCAGGAAAATGCAAAATCACCCTGGAGTAGTTGTGTTAACTCCGGGACGCTTCCGGAGGCTCCTGGACAGTCCCGTACACTCCTGGGCACTTCCAAATCATGTGAAGGTACTCCAGGAGCTGCCAGAAGAAATGGTAAACTTTGAGACCGTCCCGGAGCTTTCAGCCAATCTCCATGTGATAATGGGAGCTTGGGCAGGTATTCCAGGAGCATCCAGGAGATATTTAAGTAGTTTTGGACTATCATGGAGCTCTAGCCAAGTTGTTGTGAAAGCTTGAGAGTTTCGTTCTCTATTTCACAAGATGTCGGCACACCTGACATGAGTTTCGGAAGTCCAAAAATTGGTGCTAGCATGTTCAATACATCCGAGATAGTAGGTTGGTTATGGCTTCTGAGATTCCCGGTGCACCAGAGATACTCCGCTCTCCTGAGTATCTGGAAAGTTATGATGTCCTTGGGGCTCCGGAGATGTCCGGCACTCCTGAGATGCTCCAGACTTATGAGATCCCTGGTGCTTCTGAGATCCATGGCACTCATGAGATCTCAGGTGCTCCTGAGATGCTCAATGCTTCTGAGATTCCAGGTGCTCCTGAGATATTCAATGCTCCTGAGATCCTGGCTGGTCCTGAGATGCTCAAGATCCCAGGTGCACCTCAGATGTTCAATACTCTTGAGTAGTGTTTGCAACAAACCGAGCAGGGATTGGATTCAAGTTTGATCTGAGGTTCACCTCACAGCAGTTCGCAAACCATTGAATTTCGAACGAAAAGACGTAAGCGAGTTCTTGTCCGATTGGCCTGAATTTTTGTTTATCTTGTAGCGCATGAAGTTACCTACAAGATAAAAAAAATTTCAAGCCGATCAAACCAGAACTCGCATACTTATTTTTATTCGAAATTCGGGCGAGAATTTGGTGGGGTGTGAGCGAAAATCTTGGCAAGGATTCAGTTCGAACCAATCAAACCAGTTTTGCAATTCTCACGAACTGCTGCAGTTCATTGCCAATACTACTCATAAGGTCCAGGGTGCTCCTGAGATGCTCAATACTCTTCAGATCCCAGGTGCTCCTGAGATGCTCAATGCTCTTGAGATCTCAGGTGCTCCGGAGATGCTCAATGCTCTTGAGATCCCAGGTGCTCTGGAGATGCTCAATGCTCTTGAGATCTCAGGTGCTCCGGAGATGCTCAATGCTCTTGAGATCTCAGGTGCTCCGGAGATGCACAATGCTCTCGAGATCTCAGGTGCTCCGGAGATGCTCAATGCTCATGAGATCTCAGGTGCTCCGGAGATGGTCAATGCTCTTGAGATCTCAGGTGCTCCGGAGATGCGCAATGCTCTTGAGATCTCAGGTGCTCCGGAGATGCACAATGCTCTTGAGATCTCAGGTGCTCTTGAGATGCTCAATGCTCTTGAGATCTCAGGTGCTCCGGAGATGCTCAATGCTCGTGAGATCTCAGGTGCTCCGGAGATGCTCAATGCTCATGGGAGCTCAGGTGCTCCTGAGATGCTCAATGCTCTTGAGATCTCAGGTGCTCCTGCGATGTTCAATGCTCTTGAGATCTCAGGTACTCCTGAGATGCTCAATGCGTTTGTGATCTCAGACTCTCCTGAGATGCTCAACTGTTGTGAGATGCCAGGTGCTTCTTAGATGCTCAACGGTTGTAAGATGCTCATGAGATGCTCGGTCCTTCTGCCATGTCCAGCCCTCAGTAGAATTCATGCATTTATGTTTGCACAGGCTTTGATGCAGGTGAAACCGTTATTCTATCGATATCTATGATATATACGGTGTTGGACAAACACAAACAAGATGAGAGACAACTTTCAAGCTGGCACGGAGAGAGATAATGTAATGATGGGCAAGCAGACACGGAGAAGCCAAGTGGAGAACTTAAGATAGCTACAGAGAAGACGCTGCATATACGGTGCATGGCAGCAAATACATGATAGGTAGTCATATGGGTGAGTCAGTAGCTGCAGCGGGCAGAACGGAGCGAGGGCCAGGTGATTTGCGAGTGTAATTGATGTATGAAGGGAGAGTTGGTAGCTGCACCTGGCTGGAGAGAGCGAGGGCAAGACGGATTGCGAGTGTAATTCATGCATGACCTGGCTTGGGTGATGTTATCCCACAATCACAAACCTGTATACAGGAGGTAACTTGGATAGAGTGCAGTCTCCCTGTGCAGCGTGCTGCAGAGACAACTACCATACAGTATGCGAAAGAAATCGATCGAGTGAGTATAGATGCGAGCTGACTGGGCTGGCAATCCGCAGAGGAGACAATTAACTCTGGTAAAGCTGAATGCAACTGGATGGACAGATGCAGAAGATGGATGAAAGCTGGAGAGCTGCTGAGAGACCACAGATGGAAGAAAGCTTAGATTCGTATGTGAAAAAGTAGATCTTGGACAGGTAAGTTGCACCCGTCAACTCGTTTAATCTGCTTGGCAAGCCATATCTTCTAACCCAAACTCGCAGGTGAAATCCAAATCGGAGGTGCAATCTCGGCCAACCAAGCCTTTCAAGGCCTAGTCCATGGACAATTAAACAGATTAGACGAGAATACGAATGCAACTTACCGCTTCCTGTCCTAGTTTCTCGCATACAAATCCGAACTCTCAGGTCCATCTCTGCCTCTCTGCTGCTCTCAAACTCTCCTTCTTCCCTTCTTATCCCCTCTCTCAACCTCATCCCATCCAGGTTTTCAAGAGTTAAGTTCCCCCCCTGAGCTTGGCCAGTCTTCAGGTGGTTAACATCATGAGCCAGCTATCATCTGTTCCAGCTCGATCTACCACTCTCATACACCATGGCACCCCTATCTGTAGCCGGCTTCAGAAACCAACTGCTCTCCAGGCAATGGTAATTTCTCCACTTGGCTTTGCGATCATGGAATAACATCTCTCAAGCTACAGGTCTTGCACCAATTGTACTCCCACTCCATCACGCCCTCACTCACCTGGCCTCGCTTTGTACAGGCGATGGCAGCTACCCACTCTTTCACTCCCGAACGAACACCATATGTGCAGTCAAGCACGATGTGTATATCCTCTGCCCTCTTCCCATGTGAAGTTCTCCACTTGGCATTGTGATACTTCATTAACATCTCCCAAGCCAGATCTCACACCAATTATTCGTGTTGTGTAATACCCTCACTTACCGCAACTGCTTCAGAGTCCGTCACTTTCACACTCACTTGTGCTCGGCCACCATAATCCCTCTCTATGTCCATCTCGTCCATCTCTCTTTCGACTTCCTCCAAGACCACTCGAAATCTATCATGTCCATCTCTCTTCAATCCTACTGGCGATCTGTGTCGTTGATCGCTCCATGTCCACTTGAAATCAATCTCGTCATATCCCTCCATGCACACTGGAGATCTATATTGTCATCTCTCTCCAAGCCTGTTTTATGTCCCCCTGTGTATAAGTCCAAATGTATTCATAGTATAGACAGTTTGATATCAATAGAAATTATGATGTTAAGCACTTATATTCCAATACTAGTGCCACTCTAGCATGTGGTGGTTGCGCTCAAGTACAAACAAGTTTCTCATGTACTCCAGAATCATTTACCAGTTCTCCTGGAGGCTCCCAAACCTTACACCGGTTCCCCTGGATGCTACAGAACAATGCACTGGCGCTTCCGGAGGGTCTTGAACCTTACACAAGCATTCCTGGTAGCTCCAGAACCTTGCACCGGTCCTCCCAAAGGCTCCCAGAGGCTCCCAGAGGCTCTGCAGAGTGCATGATTCAAAATCAACCTCCGCAACCTCCGGAGGGTCCCGGGGCTTCTGGGAGCGGACAATACACTTTGCTGATGTACACAGATGAATTGTAATCATATTTTGCAAGAGAAATGTAATCGTCCCTATTGGTCTGATTGTGAATTGTAAGACCACCCTAATAACCTACGACCGCCTTGTTCAAGTTCTCAGAGAGGCCATCAGTCTCTTGATGGAATGAGGTAGACATCAGTAGCGTCGTTTGCTGCATCCTTCAGACTTCGCTGCGTGATTCTGCTGTGAAATGATTATTGCGGTCTGATACACCCTGCTGTTGCACACCATGTTGGCAGATGATTTCATCGATGAATATGAGCGTACCGGCCGGTGTGTCGATAGGATATTCACAGGCTTGCCCAGGTGCTCTCCTTGTCATGTTGTCGACAAACGTT
Organism: Trichophaea hybrida; assembly: GCA_015178995.1. Classification (NCBI taxonomy): domain Eukaryota; kingdom Fungi; phylum Ascomycota; class Pezizomycetes; order Pezizales; family Pyronemataceae; genus Trichophaea; species Trichophaea hybrida. Next base: position 200,034 of record WHVE01000096.1, read on the forward strand.
ACAATGCAGTTGTGGCCATGTGTTGAGATCGGCCGGTCAGTTATAAAGTCGATTCCAAATGTTTGCCAATGGCCTTTGGCTATAGGCAGTTGTAGCAGGAGGCCCATGGGTTTGCAGCTCCAGTGGTTGGTGCAATTGCATATGTCTGAGCCCCCAACATATTGCTGTGTGTCTCCCCAATTGTTCTTCAAACATATCTGTCTTTCATGCGTAAGTATGATCGATCCACACCGAATTTTCCCCCTGCTGGTGTGTTGTGGGTCTCATGGAGGATTCATCACCACATTGCATTTGTAATACATAGCTGCCCCACCTGATCTTTCTTCTCCACCTCTCAGTCTTCTGCCTTCTGTTTAGAATTTTTCTCTTCTTCTCCGTCCTTCTTCCTTGCCCATGCATTTTCTTCAACCTCTCCTGCTTCTTCTGTTTCTATTGTCCACATTTCATCTTCTACGCCCTTCTTCCATACCAGAATTTCATCTTCTCCGTGATTCTTTCTTGCCTTTGGGACTGTTTCCACCTCATTTCCTAAGCCACCATGTAACAACAGCATCCCATTCTCTTCCAAATAGAACCATTGCGTAGACACCCATGATCTGCGGTTTTTGATCGATACAGTGGGTGGTGGGGGGCAAAGATTCGGGTTGGCCAAGACATCGGGGCTAGGTCCAAAGAATTCGTCATCAATTGTGCCCGCCTTGATATCATTGATCCATTCTCCTGCTACTGTAACTGAAAGGGCCAGCATATCACAATGCTCCCGTCGGAAAGCCAGGCAGTATGACAATGGTTCTGCGACCGGATTTTTGATGCCCGGGATCAGCTTGACCTTCCAGTCCATGTTCTGAAATGTCGTCGAGATATCTATTTAACGTATTGTGGAGTGTGGTTGTATAAGTATCCATCGCAGGGTCGCATGGGCCGTATGAACCACAATTGGTTGCTTGGCTCTGTGCTTGTTGAATTTCCCATACAAAAGTGCATCTCAGATGACAAACTGTTCTCTGTCATATGCCGTGAATAGTGTCTCTGCATTATGTAATTTTCGGCTGTACTATTCCTGGACCTTTTACTCCTTGCCTTGCACATGGGAATGCTCCACCCCCAACAAATATTGGCTGGCATCGACAGGCAGGCAATGATTTGTTTTTGGGTCCGGTAGAACAAAAACAGGGGAATTGCATAGTGCCTTCTTGAGGGTGTCGAAAGCCTGCTGGCATTCATTGTCCCAGGCAAATAGGGAGCATATGACCTTCATCAGGAAAAAATCATTGTTCCCTCATGCATTCGTCAGGCCTGGGTGTGAGTTATGTGCCTGGAGTGCCTGGAACACAGGCAGGCAGGGTGATATGTCAGTCTGCGACAATACGATGTGATCTACTAAAAAAACATCTCTAGGTGCTATAGTTTCTCACGGTCGCATATCACTCAGCTGGATGCCATCTGACGTTGAGTTACAGTATTCTTTGTTTGGTCATTGCAATTGCGTGGTGCTTGGTGCATGGTGGAATGACTGCTTTTTGAAATGTAATGATGATGCCATACACTGTAAATATCACCATACCTTCAGCATTTTGCAATGCAGTCTTTATTAAATCTATTCAATCCATTTACACTGCTAAATATTGTTCATACCCTGTTCACCACCATATTCAACCCATCCTCCAGCATATGACGAAGGTCATTCCAGGTCGCCAGGTCTATATGACAATTGACTATACATCCTTTATTCTCTGACTTTGGTGAAATAGGCTCCTCTGGAATTAAGTGAGCTGCACCCCCAATATTTCCTGCACTAATAACTGCATATGCACCTCCCAATGACAGTTTCACAACCCTGACAAGCTCTGATCCACTTTGCGGCATTCCATCATTGGCAGGCTTTGTCAGTTCAACATATTCTAGCCAAAAGGTATTTCTGCCGCACAGATAGACGACTCGCAGCTTGAATAGATGAAGCATACAGTACAGTGCCCATCCCGGCAGTGTCATTTGAGGCAGCTCCTGCCCCTCCTTTTGTTACGAAGTGTGAACCCATACCCAGTGCTGGCAGGTAGCCCCGGAATACCATCACATATTTCAAGTACATCCGAGCTTCTGATTAATGTGCTCGCCATGCATATTGCATAATTCTATCTCCAATCCATGGTAAATTGCGGCAGCACTGTTTGACAGATCATCTCAATCGATGATGATCTTCCTGGTGTGTATGAAACGACAAGTGGAATCGTATAGTTTATTTCGGAGGACGCTGTCACCAATGGTTTCAACGAGCCCTTCAATGTTCGTGACTCTCCCTTTTCCTTTGTGCTGCTGGGCAGATATGAATGTCATTAAACAATGTCTAGTGGTTTCTTCTGTCATTACTTCCATCGTCACCACTGGAGCTGCTCGTTTACGGTTCCATGCATCTCGATTGGCCCTTCTGACAGCCACTGCATCACTCCGGGGGTAGAAGTCGATCATCTAAGTATGCTAATCATTGTTCGTATTCCACGAATTACACCCGTCCATGATATACTCCCCGGGAGAGCTATTCCCGATCTCGGGTGACCACTGTGTAAGTGATCCGTGCCATTGTATCTGCTCTCGGATGTGTAGCATCAGATGGATCTTGGGAAAGTTTAAATCACAACCATGTTGACTGTATCCAGCTATTTCTGCCACGATGATATATTGCCATGTGTCTTGAATGCACGGTCGAAAGGCTGCCGTTTCTTTATGTTTTCGACTGAATTCAATCCAGTATCCCGCTCAGCACACAATTCTAGAAGCTTCTCTTTGGCATCTGCTGCAGGTCGTATGCCAGTGCTGAATTGTTGAAACACATCCTTCGAATTGTGGACACAACGTAGAGCATCGTCCATAAGGTCCACCGTTTCATCATTGTCAGAGTTATATTGGCAATAAAAATTGAACCAAACAAGACAGCGAGAGCACTCAACTGCACCGTCAAAAATCGTATGCTGCGAGTGGCTAGTGTCCCGCAGAGCATTTTATACATCACCTACAAGGAATCGTGTCTTAGTCTCGATTTCTCCTCCATTCCAACGCGAAACCCCCTCATATACACATCATGGCTTCGTCATATCAAGGTATGCAGACACCGAGAGCACAATGTCGTTGAACTTGGCAAGCCGCTGATGCTGCTTGAAAAATTTGTTAAGCCATGGCAGGAGGTGCATCAACATTGAGTAGAGGTTGCAACACATGCTGTAGCACGTTCTGGGGCACCCTTCGATTCTGCTCCCTCTGAACATGTGTTTTTTTGAGCAGGACATCACGCATTTTGATGGCAATGAGCAAGAGAGCAACCAACAACACGCTGTGCATTGTGTGCTTCATCTGTGCGGCTGCTGCTTGGTTGCCAATGGTCATCAATGTTGGCCATGCCTACTTGTTGCCAGAGAGGTGTGTGAGGTGGGTGTAGTGTTAGCAATGGGTCCGGGTTACCCGGCCGCAGTCCGGTTCGGAACAGGATCCATCCCCCCGGGTCGTTTCTGGATCCACCACGCAACCGAACCGCCCAATCCCAAGTGGGTCCAACTGAGAACCGAACCGAAACCCGCCGGGTTTTGGCAGGTTTTAACTGCAGCAGAGCCTCATTTTTCATCGGCCCCAATAATCACAGCTTCTGTGGTGCAATTAAGTATTTGAGTTCTGATTGGATCGCGACATGTTTAATACGTAGATTATGCAGTTTTTGACGCCCTTTCATCACCCTGACTCCGATTTGCGATACGATCAGTATTCTTTGAGTAGCTGTGAAAAACAGTTGATTTTGGTGGCGTTTTCGGTTTTATTTCACAGCGACTCAACAAATACTAATTGTATCGCAATTCGGAGACCAGGACGTGAAAGAGCGTCGAACACTGCATGATCTACGTATATAACATGTCGCGATCCAATCAGAACTCAAATACTTAATTGGAGCGATAGTGTTAGAGAAAAAACCCGCCAAAACCGCCGTTCCGGGTCGGTTCCGGTTCCAAATTGCCCATGGAACTGAACCGCCCAATCCCATTTGGTTCTGACCTGGAACAGACCCGGACCCGTAATTTGGAACCGTTGGTAACACCAGATGGGTGGCGTCAGACATGAATAGCATCGGCACCAGTGTCACACTGGCGAGTCTTGTTGTTTACATAATCGTGAGCATTGTAAACGGCCTAAGAAGGAAAGTTTCCTGCATATTCCACCACCAGTCTCCAGTATCCATCTCATTGTAAACACGGAGCTGAGAATCATTGAAGCAATGTTTCGGAATATAATTAAGATGTTTCTCATATGCTGGCTGCTGCAGTAGCCATTTTGCACACTCCATAATATCACGGTGCTTAAACTCAATTGCATCTGGATGCCACACACTCCATGCCGTGTGCAACGTGGCTTTCTTTCAGGAGCCAAGGCCGAGTCCATCCGCCATTGTCATTTTCTGTCGGAGGTGGTAATTCGAATTCATTGAATCACGCACACACTCTTTAAGGCCACAGTTGCCCTTGAATAAGTTTTTGATGACGCTTGCGGAAAGACCTTTTGATGTAGCCAGCCCTGTAAAATTGAACTCCTTCTCACTGTCAAATGGATGGAAGGGGTTGTCAAAGTACTGCTCAGCGTTTTGCTCAGAGTTAATAAGAACAAGGGTGACAGCCGAAACCGGATCTGGATATGAGAAGTTTGCATTTGTATTCGAGTCCAATTCGGATGGTTTTGGGAAACAAGTCATCAGCAATGGAGAAAATGCGTCGGCATCGGCAACATGGTCATGGTTAGCATGAAAACCACTTGGAGAATTATGAACGCACTGCTGGAAGAGTTTTCAAATGTTTTCATGTGGCTTGGAGTCTGTCTTTGCTTCAAGGAGTTGGGCGGGATATAGAGGATGATCTCTTTCAATGTGTTTGTAGAGCCACAGGTCAGACTTGAACGGTTTCAAGCATACAGGAAACAAATATTTCGAAGTTCGTATGGGTGCCATGGTCCATGCGATGTAGAACATGCTGAGAGCTGAATATACAATGTCTTGAACGTTTCCATTCATGGATGGTTGTCATGCATGGGTCGTTGGCATGCAAAGGTAGCGAAATTCAGCGTAATGCCATGGAACTTCTTCAAGGTGGAGATATTGTCCATGAAACATATATTTGTAAGAGCTTCATCTCTATTTGGACCATTTGCAGTTCAAAGTTGGCTTGAAAGTCCACTTGGACTCTAAATGCACTTGGCTGCAAGTGCATTTGCGTTGCTAGTGCACTTCAGTGGTGAAACTCAGGCGAAAAAACATATGATATCACTCGTTTGTCATTCCAAGACATGGATTTCTTAGAGAATCACCTGAATCTAGTGCCCTTGCAGTTCAAAGCAGGATTGAACACATGGTTCGGCTGTATGCGTACTTGGCTGCAAGTTCATGTAGACTGCAAGTGCACTTGACTAGACGAACATTGGATGAAAACATGTGATATCACTGATTTTTGGTACCCCAGACTCGTCTTCAGAGTTCATGACACTGCGGCACCAAGCAAATCTGGTGTGCCCGGAGGTCTCTGCACCGTCAGAGTTGCCGGTGACACTTCTCTCACTCTAAATCACATGATCCAACTGTTAAACAAACTGCACTGTGTTATTATGTTGGAACTTGATGTCACAACCGTTCAGTAGGCACTCAAACTGCCAGATTTCGAAGCTTTGATCCAATAATCACTTGACAAGACTCTAGGGGTATTTCAAATGGCTGTCAGGGGTGAATGAAACATACTGAGAATGATTCAGTCTTGAAGGGAAGTGCGGATTGTAATGTACAACCAGGAAAGCTCCTTCTCGTGTACATTCTTTGATATCACCAACGCTTTATTCTGCGAGCCACTTCCCCAATTCTAGCATCTTGGATAGTTTACTTTGCATTGTAAATATACTCCCGTATAATCCCTCCATTTCGATTCTTCTCCATTTTCTGTATCCACTCCATCTATATTGATTCACTCTGATTATTGTTTTTGGACACATTATCCCCAACCCTGCTTTGCCCCTGTGATATTCATATATGCTGAAAACATTTCTATGCCACCCAAAAAGATCCAATCCACCCCCGACGAAACAGAGGCCATTGAGGATACTTCACTTCGAGATCGTTTCGTGAACTAGTTCATGGCCAAACGCATTCGGGGCATTATTCAGATATATGCCATTTACAGTCTCCAGAATGATGGTGCAATTGTCTTGATGTATGATATACTGCTCATGGACCCAGTGACTACACAGCACTTTAGACAGTTTCAGGGAATGTGGATGCAGCGGGTATCAATACAACCATGACACATTCAATGGTGGTGTTGGTTCCAGCAGTTTGTCCAGTACTGTTTTGACAATGCTCAGGTCCAGATGAATCGGAATCACAAAGAATACCCGCCCCTACCAACCGACTCTGACTCTCACTCTGACTCCAACTCCTGCAATGACAACGTCAACATGGCAAAGCCTATACCAAGAAAGGCAGCTGGAATCCTGGGAAACCGACACAGAACCCACCATCCCACGAACATGGCACACCACCTACCGTTGTTGCCAATATCCCTCAGAAAAAACAAAAACTGGATAACATTTTGACCGATGTCATCGCTACCTCCCCAAACCTCACATACACCTTCAGGGTCTGCATCAATGACCCTGAAAGCTACCCAACAGGCTACCTCTGATGGTATGACGTCTTCGTGCAGAACAGCGCAAACAGATAGCATCCCTCACGAGTTGACATTCCCACTACAAAGTCATTACAATGTGCTGTGAGTCACCTATATCCTGCCAGGAATGTCAATTGTATTCTTGGGTGTCTGGTTATGCCGGGCAAAACCTCTCTGTGGCCAGGTAATGCAACTCGACTGAATAGCAACGATTCCGTGGCCACCTTCTTCTTTGTTAAATCTTACTACCCTCTCATCTTTGTGGCTGTTCTGAAAGCAATGGCAGTTGCTCCTCCAAGTATTGCATGGGCTACTCCACGAATACCACCACCACAACCTCGAACATTCCTTCTCAGCACAACTGGCGCCTCCAAACCGACCAATAACCCAACACCTGCTGCCAGGTTCGTACCAATGAACAACCCAGCAAGGACCCAACCGGAGGTGACAACCACTCGCCGCGTCAAATTTGCCCATCTCCATGATGTGTCCACTGTGCCACTTGAAAATCAGTTGTCAGCTGTGCTGGAGGAATCAATGAATGACCCGGTAGTTGCACAATTCAGCATTCGGAGATCACGAGAGGTGCAGCGGGGGATGATGTCGGTAGTGGCGGGGGTGTTGATACATTGTGAGGCAATGTATGACAATTCACCGGTGTCAGAGAGTGTTAAGCCGTTGGGGTCGGTAGCAATTGGCACGCACCAAGATACCAATCCCAGTATGAGCGTGACACAGCTCGAGGTGTTGAGTTTGACTCCACCTTGAGGTATTTTTGACTTATGATTTTCGGTACGTCGAATAGTGCTGCGAGTTTTTCGCATACTGACACACGCGTTAGATTTGCCTCTTGGCCAGGTGGAGTTCTTTTTTGCATTGTACAGAGTGGTTTGTCGTCTCATTTGGGTTTTCTTAGAATTATTTTTTTGGTTTGGTGGCTGGAGGATGCTAGTGTTACATTCACTCTTTCAGAACATCCCTTATGTTTCCAGCAATTGACTAGCAAGCTAACAACGCAATAGGGATTTCATTTTTGACATTGGTTTTCTGATATAGAACATTGTATTTGGGCTAGCAAGGATTGTATTTCCATCTTCAGGAGTCGCTTATATCTTATTTCGGATTATACACAACATTTTTGTTACAAGCTAATACAATATGGTGGGCATTTGCCCCTGTATGAGACTACTTTTCCACAGCGACATGTCGGTCCTGTTCCACACTTCTTTAACCTTCGTCTGCACCGTTGAGTGGAATTTGCAACTCCATCCACTCTGTCTGCTTTTCTGCCGGTCCCGCTTTCTGAAAATGCCTCGAACAACAAAGCCACTGCACACGGCCACATCCTCCATTCCAAAAACAACACCGGTCACTCCTGGAGTTGTCTCACCAATGCCACCTTTTGGAAATGGTGAAATGAGGAAACTCACTTTCCAGGCTGACCGGCGGAAGCGAAAGCGGATAAAGGCTACAGCTTCACATACAGATGGTTCGACTACTCAGATCACCTCACCATCTATACCGATTCCAGCCCTGCTGCCGTTTCTGCCCCTGCAGAATGCAGCCTCCATTTCGATATCGCCATCACCCAGTGTCATTTCCATCAGTATTTGTTCAGCGATGAAACTCAGTCATCTCCAGAGTCCACACTCCTCAACATCGGCTTCATAACTTCTCACATCGTCTCCGCCGAATATACCGTCGACTTTATCAGTCAGGAGCACACATCATGGGAGTCCAAGTGTCCTTGCCCCAGGTGACCTTCGAGTTACTGCTGTACTGGAGACATTGCATCGTATGATGGAGAAACAACTACCCAGCAAGACACCTTTCCCAACTGAACCTGAGTAAATGCTGGTAGCTTATACAATTTCGAGAGTGGTAGATACCGACTAGCATCGTTTCTATACAAAGTCACTGGAGTATCACTGGCCTAAAGCATGCAAGCAGGAAGGAGTCAACATGAGCTTCCCATAATGTCAGAAGCAGTGTCACAAGATAGTTCAGTATCTCCCTGAATTGCATTCTCATGGACTAACCGGCCGTATGTCAGATCAAAACCAGTTGAAATGCAGTCCATTTGTACCTGATCAAGAATGCCCTTGAGTGTGTAGGGAGATTATATAACTTGCATCGTTTCGAAGACGATGATGAGCGCCTTATACCTACTGTCCAACTACTTTCAGATTATCCGTTCACTGTGTGCCAATGCGATCGTACAAACGAACCTGAGGTGTGTCCTTTCAGTCATACTGAGTGTCGCTAACACAATAAGGAATGAGCTAGCTACGTTCTTCCCGAGGAGATTCCACAATTTCTATACCATCATTTCATCCAAAGAATATGCAAAGACGGCATGAATTTGAAGCGTATCCATGATTGGATTCGAGAACAGACACCCCCGGTACTGATTGTGTTAATTTGTACGATGTTGCACCACTTACTGACGGAGTGGCAAAGAAATAGAGGTTTAGCTCCGACCAAGGATGATAGCGATGACTTCGATATCTGGCCCAATAGGCCCCAGTTGGAGTACTACCTCAACCGAGATAATTATGGCAGTAAGTATAGCCTTTACAATGAATGCAATTACTCAAACATTTTGCAGAGACTTACACCAATCTCATGAATATTTGTAACGATCTTCTATCTCCTTCAAGACAGAAGGTAATCAAGTCCATATCAGTGGCTTTCAACACCCACATTGTATGGGAGAGTGGATCAAATCACACGCCTGCCATTGCTACCAAACCTTGTCCAGTGGTATTAAACAACTTTGGGATGGAAGCTCTGATGATAGAGCCGGACATTGAGACTCCAATCATTTCAGCGATCCCCATCCCTACAGCTAATGATCTGTCTTTCAATGATGAGGATAAAGTTGACGATAGCGACAATAATAATGACACCGAGCATGATGACATACACAGTGTCAGGAGTTGTGCCCAGCAACATCATGGCCTTCTGCGGGATGGTGACCAGGTTCAGAATGAGGGGGTGGCGGACGAGGATGGGGAAGAAGATGAGAATGTCAATCAGGATGCGAATGAGGATGAGGATGAATACAAGGATGTAGAGTCGGAATCGGTGGATGTCTGCAAAGAAGAGAGCAGTTTGGAGCATGTGCTTCAAGTCGGCTGCTTTGTGTAGGATGGCATTTGGAACGTGAAACTGTATATATTTGGCTCCAATATCAAACATTATGCATATTGACGGCACTGTATTGTATCCGTTGCCTGAGCGGTGAGTGCAATTCAAGGTGTCGTATAAATGACACATTCAGTGAACAGTGTGTTATGTCAAGGTATACATTGCACACAGGTGTCATATGAGTAGTTTTGTGGATCAATAGGTATGCGCACCATATAACTGTGTCGGTAAGAGATACTGCGTCCGTAACAGAGATACTGCGTCATTCAGAAATGGGTGTATTGCATGGCTGCATTATTAAGAAATACGATGTCAGGAGGCGCAAACGCAACTCCTGCAGTCATGTATATGTATGTGCAGTGTCATGCCACATCGAGGCTCAAATGTTTGGGATTTCAGCGCCCAATGCGCCCCAGACCTACGTACGTCAGGGACGCAACTTGATTTTTTTTCCCGATGTTCTTTGGCTCTCCGCGCCACCGTCCAATACCGCATGTGCCATTTAGTGGGGTGGCAATGGCGCACAACAGTTGGCGATGTGAGCGTAATGTTCGATCAATTTCAAATAGTAACATGTGAGACTCAGGAATCGTCTAATGTCATTACTGTTTGCAGGCAGGGGCCAATCCATGACCGCATGAGTATTATTTTCCCCAGCGTGGATGCCGTCCTTGTGGATATCAATGCCACAGAAGCCAACTTTCTGATACACTCAGGCGCATTTTGCATGTTTGCCCTTCAGACCATATTACACAAACAAGGTCAGCAACTCTGAGCCATGGACAACATGATGTGTCAGGGTACGACTGTAAATCATCATATCGTCATGGTATACAACTATGTACTTGTGTTTCATTGGCTCCATAATGCCGTTCATCATGCGCATGAATTGCCACAGTGCATTCGCCAGGCCAAACCGAGGGTCTCGCCACTCATATAAGTGAAATTTAGTCGTGAAGGCCGTATTTGTATGTGGGCTGCTGCATTACGAATTGGATTATTACCGGCTGCCAAGTCCAATTCAGTCATCAGGTAGGAGCCATGTATGGTGTTGAGTAATTCCTCGATGTATGGAAGAGCATAACAGTCGTCTATGGTTATGGCAGTAGCTTCATGATAATCGATGCTCATACATAACATTCTGTCTGGCCTTGGCACGAATAAGACAGGTTTGCCGAAATTCTTTTGAGAGGGCTCAATCTCACTGCAGAAAATGGCCTGGTCTATGTGCCTCCGAAGCTCCTCCTCTTCACACGAAGAGATAGGATAGATTGAGCACAACAGAATTTTGTCATTTGGGTCAGTTTCAATTTCGAAATCAGCCTGCCTTCCTTAATGTGAATTGACATAAGTTGGCTAGCCAAAGATGCCTTGGAATTCTCTCAACATTTCTTCAAACTCTTCTGGTGACCCATGTGTGGGATTGGTGTGGCCATTGCCATGGTGGGGCAGTTTGATCAAAAAGGCCTGTTGCAACAGCCGGGCCGATAGGTTTTTGTGTTCCGCCTTCCTCATTATGTAGATGCCCATGAATTTGGCCTGCGCCACCATACTTTTCACAACATCCATGGAGTGTAAGCCTGGCAGTAGGTAAACTTGGCCATCCTGTCTTTCCCCCCAGAGTTTATCAGCGATCCAGATCTCGTTAGTGTCATGTGCATTTGACAACGGAACTTCATGTTGTACACCCAGCTTGTGAATAGCCAAAGATCAATGCCTTTGACATCATAGACTGAATATTTTGCCTCGTAGATGTATCTCGAACGAACTCATAATTACAATTTGACCCAGTGCCATTTCCCTATGGCTTCCTCTGCATTCACATTGGTGATGGCCACAATCATCCATTCCGCCTGATTTGAATTCACAGTGGCCCTTGACATTTCAGTTCATGAAGCAATATCCAACCGACATTGTTCTCTGATGCACCATTGTCCTTCACACCACTTGCTCTCTTGTTTCTCGACCATCTCCGCTCGGTTTGGTATCGTAATTTGCCATTGAATCCTAGAAGATCGACCTCCGCTTTGTCCAGTGTACTTACTTTCATGTGATGGTAATGGATGAAAATTGGAATTGACTATCTGGCACATGCTTGCCATACATGTTTGACAATACCATACATGATGTTGTTGTTACGGAGAGTTCAGCCGTAGCTACTGTCCTTCTTTGATTTTTCCGGTCTCAGCGTCTGGATTTGAAAGACGCTCCAATTCGCTTTGCGCCCCACAGTCCGATTCCTGCTTGACCTCCTTATCTTCGGTCAGCCTACCATTCCCATTTCCACTGGTCGCCCCAGATTCGTTTTTTTTGTATGTGCCTGGCCATCCAGCGATAGCTTTTGGTGCATCATAGCGGACCAAAGCTTGTTCATGTAACTTCTTCATCAAGTTGCGGTTAGGGCAGTTGCAAGAAATATGGCGCATCTGATAGCAGTTTAACCAGGTTGAACAGTTATCTTGGCATCAGGAGAAAGTTTTTGCATACGTAGGGACCATGCACACCTATATACATGGCTTGTGCATTGCATATGGTGGTATGAACCCATGCAACAGTGGGTGCGTTGGGAAGATCTTTGCTTAAGAACAACTTACCCGGTTGTTAGAACAACTTAGGCCATCGCTTGATCATTACCCCTTTTGCTTCGTTTTGCCAGGGAATTTCTCTCAAGTCTCGAACTCTCATTCTTATCGTTGACCGGGTACGCTAGACTCGATGCTACACCAACTTACTGCATTTTCAGTGCGACCAGCTCCTGCTCCAGCGCCTGCATCTGCACCTGCTGTGGGTACAGGCACTCTTTCGTACGTGTAGAAGTGTATGTTATTGGTGATGCAGCCGAAGTCCCGCCAAAGCTAACTACGGGAGCGGCCCGCAGAGCCGCACTAATGCAGCAGAGCCGCACCCTAACATGACCACCTGCACCACAACCTTCTCCAATCATCTTCGAGAAACCTCTCGAAGAAACTAAACATCATGATCAAAAACAAACATACCTCCGCGAAGTCTCGACCATCCAAATGAACAAAACAAAAGGTTTCCCGTCTCGCCGCCTCGACTGAGAAACAAACAAACAAACAAACAAAACTCCCGTTCCAAAAGAAACTTTCTTCTCACGCCTGTTTCATCATCACTTTCCTCTTTGTCTTTGGCCGCCTACCTAATTCCTTCCAATACTGCTTCACCATCTCTTTTGCTTTTGCCATATTCTCTTCTGGTTCCCATGTGTTATCCTTCTCGTCCTAGCCTTCCCATTTCACTTCGTATTCCCAGCCGGTTCCATCAGATCTTGACCGGTGATTTGCGATTGATTCGACGACATCACTCGTTTCCTCGCGGCTTGTCTGTACTGGAGGAGGTGGCGGCCGCCATGCGATCCTAGAATTATATGTGCGGTCAATTTCGAGCCTGCTGACATCAACTGTGTCATGGATCATCATGTCGTTTGGGAGGTCCAGTTCGATGGCGTTACCACGTATTCTGAGGATCTCGTATGGGCCGATGTAACGATGTACTAGTTTTCGGCGCGTAGGGTTGACGTTGGCATAAGTGATTGGCAGATCCTTCGTATCCAAAAATACCTTCGCACCGGCAGTAATTGCGGGGTCGATTGGGCTTTGTGACTTATTGGCTTCGGCCATCTGTTGATCTTGAGCATCGCGGAGCTCATCCCTGGCGACTCCCAAAATACGCTGTAGTCGTTCGACGAATTCGCGGCCTTGCAAGGTTTTCGCCGATTCTTTTGCCTGGGGCCTTTGGAGGTCTGCAATTAAGTCCAGCGGCAAAGGAGGATCATAACCTAGATCGAGTTCGAATGGTGTCTGTTTCGTCGAACAATGTACGGAGGAATTGTAAGCATACTCCGCCAATGGGAGGTAGTTGTCCCAATTGGCCAGATCGTGAGTTGCGAAACATCGCAAATAACGTACGACCGTCTTGTTCAAATTCTCTGAGAGACCATGCGTTTCCGGGTGGAACGCTGTTGACGTCAGCAGCTTCTTCGGCAGAATCCTCGCAACCTCTCTCCAGTAGTCTGCTGTGAAGCGTACATCGCGATCTGATACAACCTCCTGTGGCACTCCGTGCAGGCGGACGATATCGTCGATAAACATGCGTGCGAAGGCTGGGGCGTCGATCGTTTTCTTACAGGCTCGCCAATGTGCTCTCTTGGTTATGTGGTCGACAAATGTTACAATACAGTCGTGGCCATTTTCTGAGGTCGGCAAATTGGTGATGAAGTCAATGCCGATTTCAGCCAGCGGCCATTGGCTATAGGAAGTGGTTGCATGAGGCCCATGGGTTTCCCCCTCTGGTGGTTGGTTCGATGGCATAAGACGCAACCCACGACATAACGCTGGGTATCGCGCCACATATTCTTCCAGAAATATCTTTCTTTCATGCGTAAGTATGTTCGATCTGCACCGAAGTGTCCTCCCGCTGGCGTGTCGTGGGCCTCATGGAGAATTCGTCTCCGCATCGTCTTTGTAATACACAGCCGACCTCTCTCAGCATTCTTCTCCGCCTCTCCTTCTTCCTCCATATTTTTGCCCTTATTTCTTCCTTCTCTTTTACCTTTGTTTCTTGTTCTCCGCCCTTCTTCCTTGCCCCTACGTTTTTCTCCACCTCTTTCATTTTCAAATCTCCACGTAACCACAGTAGGCCATTCTCTTCCAAATAGAAACGTTGTGCTGACACCCGTAATTTGCGCTCTTTGGTCGATGCAGTGGGCGGTGGAGGGCGCTAATTCGGGTTAGCCAAGAAATGTGCGATAGGCCCGAACCATTCGTCATCAATTATGCCCGCCTTGATATCTTCAATCCATTCTCCGGCAGCTGTAGCTTCAAGTGACATTAGATTGCAACGCTCACGTCGGATGTCCAGGCGGCAAGATAACGCATCCGCGACCTGATTCTTGATTCCCAGGATATGCTTGACCTCCCAGTCAAAATTCTGGATATCCGTCAGGATGTCCATCTGACGAACGGTGAGATGTGGTTGTGTGAGGATCCAACGTAAGGTCGCATGGTCTGTGTGTACCACAATTGGCTGCTCGGCCCCGTGTAGGTTGAACATCCAGTATAATATCACGTCTCGGATGCCAAAGAGTTCTCTGTCATACACAGGGAATCGCGTCTCCGCATCGTGTAATTTGCGGCTGAAATAACCCAGTACCTTCTCCGCCTTGTTCTGTACCTGGGGGAGCACCGCGCCCAACACGTATTGGCTGGCATCGAAGTGGAGGGAATATTTTGCTGTGGGGTCCGGTAGAGCAAGAACAGGGGCATTGCAGAGTGCCTTCTTGAGGGTGTCGAAAGCATGCTGGCACTCCTTGTCCCAGGCGAATGGAGAGCGAATGACCTTCCTCGGCTCGCCGAGGCGCCGCCCAACGTCACCTTGACCTTTCGGAGGGGTGGCAATGGCGTACAACGGTATGGCAATGTGAGCGTAATGTTCGATGAATTTCCTATACTAACTGGTGAGACCCAGGAAGCCTCTGACGTCCTTACTGTTTTCAGGTAGGGGCCAATCCATGACCGCACGGGTTTTATGTTCCTGAGCGTGGATGCTGTCCTTGTCGATATCAAAGCCACAGAAGTCGACTTTCTGGCGCGCCCAGGCGCATTTTGCAAGTTTGGCCTTCAGACCATGTTCCGCGAGCAAGGTCAGCACCTCGCGGACATGTACGAAGTGTTCCGCCAGGGTACAGCTGTGAAGCATAATATCGTCAAGGTATACGACGATGAACTTTCGTTTCATTGGCTCTAGAATGCCGTTCATCATGCGCATGAATCGACTTGGTGCGTTCGCCAGGCCAAACGGAAGGACCCGCCACTCGTATAGCCAAATTTAGTGGTGAAGGCCGTCGTTTGTCTATCGGCTGCTGCGATGCGAATTTGATGATAACTGGCCGCCAAGTCAAATTTAGTGAACCAGCAGGAGCCATGCATGGAGTTGAGTAAATCCTCGATGTGTGGGAGAGGATAACGGTCTTTGACGGTTATGGCATTTACTGCGCGATAATCGATTCACATACGCAACCTACCGTCAGGCTTTGGCACGAATAATACTGGTGAGCCGAAATTGCTTCGAGAGGGCTGAATCCAACCGCAGCGAATTGCCTTGTCTATCTGCATCAGAAGCTCCTCTTGTTCGCGCGGAGAGATGCGATATGGTGAGCGGACCGGAATTTTGCCATTTGGGTCCGTTTTAATATCGAAATCAGCCTGCCTTCCTTGCTGCGAATTTGCATAAGTTGGCTCGCCAAAGAGGCCCTGGAATGCGCTCAACATTTCTTGAAACTCTCCTGGTGGCCCGTCCATGGGATTGGTGTCGACATCCCCACGGTGGTGCACTTTGATCAAAAAGGCCCGTTGCAACAGGCGGGCCGAGACGTTTTTTAGTTCCGTCTTCTGTATGATGTGGATGCCCATGAATTTGGCCTGCTCCACTATACTTTCGTCAACGTCCGAGGGGCGTAAGCCCGGTAAGTAGTGAACTCGGCTATCCGCTCTCTCCTCCCAGAGGTTATCGGCGATCCACATCTCGTTACTGTCATGGTCGATTTGATAACGGCTATTTATGTCGCGCATCCATCTTTCGCCTAGCCCAATATCAAAGCCTTTGACGTCATAGACCGTAAATTCGGTCTCAGAGACGTATGACGAACCAAGCCGTAGTTTCAATTTGACTTGTTGTCGTTTCTCTATGCCGTCCTCTGCATTGACATTGGCGGTCTCCACAATCATCCATCCCGCATCTTTTGTATTTAGGCGGCTCGTTGACGTTGCAGCTCATCCAGAAACTTCCGACCGACGTACTTCTCTGACGCACCATCGTCCTTCACAACTCTTGCTTTCTTGCTGCTCCACCATCTCCGCTCTGTTTGGTATCGTACTTTGCCATTAAACCTTAGCAGATTGACCACTGCGTCGTCCAATTTACTGACTTTCCAGTGGTGGTAACGGGTGAAAAATTTGAATTGACTATCTGGCACATGCTTGCCACCCTTTTTTGACGATACCGTACATGATGGTGTTTTTACGGGAGGTACAGACGCAGCTACTGACCTCCTTTGACTTTTCCCGTGTGAGCGTCCGAATCTGAAAGACTCTCCAACTCGATTTCCGCCTCACTGTCCGACTCCTGCTTGACCTCCTTCTCCTCGGCGAGCCTACTACTCTCTTTTCAACTGGTCGGCGCACCTCCCTTTTTCTTGTCCTTGCGCGGGCGGCCAGACTTATCTTTCGGGGCATCTTTGCTGACCAAAGCTTGTTCGAGTAACTTCTTCATCAAATCGCGGTTTGGGCAGTTGCGAGAGATATGGCCCATTTAACCGCACTTATAACAGGTTAAACCGTCGTCTTTGGCGGTGCCAGTTGTGCCAGTTGTATCGCTTTTCTTGCATTCCATTTTTTTGGCTGAGGATTTCGTAGTTGTACTAGTGTTCGCGTTGGAGCCACTTGCAGGTTGAGATTTGTTGAGAGACGTGTCCAATGCAGCAAGATGCTCCATGCGCTGCTCGAGGGTTGGAGTTCTATCGCGCATGCAAATATAGCGAAATAAGTCTTTGTAAACTCCATGGTTGTCCTTTTCAATCTTGTACGCATAATCGTCGGCTAACATTTCCGCTGGCATCGGCTGGTGCGGGTCAAACTTCGAACGGAGGCGACCGAAACGCTCGTTAAACTCTGTGACTCGTTCTCCCTTTGTCAGGCTCAGCTCCTCCCATTTGCATTTGACCAGATCCAAGGCGTTGGACGGAATACACTTAGCTTTCAACTCCATGCAAAAGGTGGACCATTCGATAGGCGTACTTATTGGGAAACGATGCATGGCCCAGGTTGCTGCATCGCCTTTCAGCTGAAGCACTGCTTGCTCTCCCCAACCCGTAGTGCCGACCCATCCGATGGCTTGCGCTGCATTCTTGAAGTGTCGTTCCAAAGCGAACAGGAATGCATTGACATCATCCAGGGTTCTTTTGCCATCATACGTCGGAAGGTTAGACGATTTGACGGAGGAGCCACGGCTTCCGGATGAGCCAGGGGCCGGTTCGAAGGAGCCACGGTTTCCTAATAAGGGTGGGGTTGGTTCGGAGAAGACGTTGGGCGCCGGAGTCACATTGACTTGGTTAGTCGTAAGTCTTTGAATGACGCACTCGAAAGCTCTCAACTCGGATTCAAGCTCGCTTTCTCGGAGGAGAGACTTTTAACTTGGTGAAGCAGCATATGTTATTCTAGCCGGAGCTGTGCGACGGCGGTGTGGTCGGCGGTGTGTTCCGGTGCTGACTTGCACTTCTCCAGCCGCCTCTCCACTTTGGCAGTGCGACGCGTCTCGATCCGGAGCTCTTCCTCCAACTCGTCTATTTCTTGGTGAGCTGCCGCTAACTCCTTGTTCGGTCCTTGAACAGGCTCAGCAGCCTCCAACTCCTTGACTTTAGCGGCTAAGTTTTTGTTGATTTTGCAAACCTTGGAGAATTTCTCGGCTTGTTCTCGATTCTCCGATAGGCCAGCTTCGATGATTTCTAGCTGGACGTCCTCCGTAGCCTTAATCCAGTTGATTGTTTGATCAAACAAGTGCCCTGGGCCGTCATCGATGATATTCTTTCGTTGCGTAACGTATTCTGCCGTGCGACGTTCAGCAGGTTCGAAGCCCGCGGTGGCCAAGGTAGCGAACTTGCTGCTGAACCTAATTGACTCGGCTTGGTCGATTTTGTCCTGAAAACTGACATCCTGCATCTCGTGTGCATCGTACGTAGCAGGAATTGTCGCGAAGTCGGAGCACGCGTGCGAAGCCTCCGAGCGGCCTGCATTCCACTGGTTCAAGGGTAAACCGGGTGGATCAACTATCGTGCGTTGTTTTCAATCACTTCTGATGCTTATGAGGCCGTCAGAAGTCGAGCGTTGCTACCAATGTGGGTAAAGAGACTCTTTCGTACGTGTAGAAGTGTATGTTATTGGTGATGCAGCCAAAGTCCCGCCAAAGCTAAGTACGGGAGCGGCCCGCAGAGCCGCACTCTAACATGACCACCTGCACCTGCTCCTCTTCTAACATTTGCAGTCCTTCTCTGAACTCAATGTGGATACGTCCAAACGATTCCGCTTGTCGAGTAGGGCTAGACCGGTTACTCTAGTCACGATTCTACAGTAAGTTACTGCATTGTTTGTGCGACCTGCCCCTGCTCCTGCTCCTGCTCGTGCTCCTGCTTCATCAGCAAAATATCTGAGTTGCGTTCGGTGACTAGGTAGGCACCCACCGCTCCCAACGCTGCCAACAGTCCCAACGCAACTGCGCCCTTACCCAGGGGAGTGTCATCGGCTTAGTGCTTACAACTGCAGTCCCGGTTGCAGTGCCAACTCGTCACATTGGCATCCAAATTAAACATCACGCTCATGACAATCGCCAATTGATATCGAGCAGATAATTACACATTGCAGAAGGTCTCCTTTGCGCTACTTAACTCACTATCCAATGGGCTTGATGGACTGTGGAACTTCGTACGTCACTCCATAAACACTCCGCCATCATCGCCATTGCTCATTTCTATGTCATATACCGTACAATCTTGGCAATTGACATGGGAATTCTGTTTGTACGTCACTCCATACATACTCTGCCAGCGCCATTCCTCATCTATGTCATATACCATACAACGTTGACAATTGACATGGCAACTCTGTTCGTTGCTCAATGTACATCGCACTTTACGTCAGTCACTTCTAACCAATGCTGCATTTGATGAGTTTCAACTTTTGTATTGTCCCCTACAATTGCAGTGGTATTGTTCAGAATTGACATGCTCATTACAGCAGATTTGCATGATATATGGTTCAATTGCACTTTCTTGACACCCAACAACGTTAAAAGTTGCCATAACCAACTTCTACATTGTAATACTATTCCTGCTCATAGCCATTCACACCATCTGTCTCCTCACCCCCGTGCTCCGCCTCCTCTGCCTCCTCTGCCTCCTCTGCCTCCTCTGCCTCCTCTGCCACCTCTACCTCCTCCTCCGCCTCATCGCTCCTCTCCACTTTTAACTGTTCCCTCACCTGACATTCTTCATCAGGAAGCTGCTCACCATCATCATCCAAGTCATCTACTATTGGACGATTGCGCGGCCTACTCCCATGATCGCCAGTTGATTCCCCTGCTATTTCATGATACTCAATATGATAATCCAAGTCACAAATTTGATCAGATCGATAGCCATCTTGGAATGGGTTGTCACCATCATGCTCATTGCCGAGCCAATGTTCCTCGTTGTCCAGACCATGATCTATATAGCCAAAGTTATTCGCAACTGGTATGTCAGGAAGATGTTGGTAAAGAGGCTGCTCCTCCACCTTGCAGTCTTCCTCGAGAAAACGGTCAATGGCTGCAAGGTTGGGAGCACGCACTTGCGGTGGAGGAGCAACCGGCTGAGTTGGCTTGCCAACGATCAGGCGGTTGAACTGATTCTGTATCCCAATTGTCACTCAGTCACGATACCTGCTGGGCAAGCCATTCCAGCGCTCCATATGCCTGACGTATAATGCTTGAGTTGCCAGTACAACGCACATAGACTATAGTAGACGGAACAACTTAAACTTATGAATGACGTTCTCCTGGGACAATGGAAGCTGCGAGGATCCCTTCATGTGTATTTCAGGAGTCTTGCCCTCGGTCCTTACATACTCATCTAGTGCCCACTGCAGTGCAGTTTCTGAGAGCACTATGAGAGTTGGCGTGACGGTCCCCAGAATCCAATTGTACTGGCCCCAGGCCAGCGCTCCACTATTCCGGGTTCGTTCAAAACAATGAAGATGAAGGAAATGAGGTATCTCTTCGGTGTGGAATGCCGAAGCAACATCCTGAATTGTTGTGTCAATTTCGAAAATCGATAGAGAGGAAATATACCAGTAAAGTACATCACATGACTTCTCACGATGCTCAAGTATCCAAATGAATCGGTCATCCTTCAAGAGATACTGAACGATCGAGAGTGTGTGAGCATCGCAGGAAGAACTGTCGATATTATAATGCGATCCGACTATGGCCCTGGCTTTGCCAATGATTGACGATTGGACGGAGTTGAGGCACGAATATATCTCTTTGTAGAGTTGAGTCAGCGACATAGAAAATTGTTGAAGTCACGTACATATGTGGTGGCCCTCTTCTCGTTTGCATACCACAAAACCTCGAAACCGTATACCTCTTCTGCATCCTGCCATGAATCATCAATATCCTGGCAATGATATTTATTTGTACTGGCAATTGTCTGAGTTGTAAAGGCAATTACCAAGGCTATTTCTTCATCGGTCAGGAATGGTTTCCCCTGCAGAATACGAGACTCGATTGTTCGTGTGGAATGTTTGGGTATTGCCCAGTATGTATTGTCAGTAATTGCCATTGGGCTGCGAGAGGTTTTGGGGACTTCAGGATTTTGAATGATTGCCTTGCCTGAAGGTGATATCAATGTTGCACGTTTGCGTGGCAATGTGTTTAGTTTGTCTGCTCTCTGGAGTAAAGGGCTGGACACTATCTCCATGATTGACGTCGAACAGATTTGAGATATCGGCACTGCTGATGAGCTGTGTTGTGTCGGTGCCACTGGTGACGTATTAGGTTGCTGGAGAGTTCTTGAACCATCGATCAGAAGGCCCCAAATATTCGGGGCAGGTATGTCGGATGCTGGAGGAGTCACTGCAATGTTTTTTGGGTTGCTCGTGCGATTCAGGCCGTTGTTGCCTACTTTCAGCTGTTTGGAATGTCGACTAGATTGCTGATCAGTAGTATATGGCACTGCCTTGCGCTTCCAGCCGATATTTTGAATTTTAGATTGAGCGGAACCTACATTTATGATTTCGGGAACCTTAGAATTCGATCTTATAGCAACTTTACAGGAGGATGGTCTGGTGGTAGACATCGCAAGTATGTGCTAGGATTATTTCTCCTGGAAGTGAAGATATCAGTCAATGTCAATGAACTGAGATGGTGCAACAATTTCAGCAGTCTTTATAACAATGATATCTTATGTTGAGCGGTGCAGCGTCTCTGACGGTGTCCAACTATCACGGTATACAATTTTTCTGAACATTTACTGCTTGAATATTTGGGTATACCACTTCAAAAATTGTCTGAACAATGATATGGGTTGTCAGTCTAATAGAGTTCGTGTGAGTGCTCTCGGAGTTTGAGCCTATCAGATTTCATCCCAGTAACATACTAGCAAAAAAAACGAAGCCTAACAACATCCAAAATTGTCTTGCCAACAACCAAATTCGCCCAAACCTTCCCACTCTCATATTATTCATAGCTGAAGGAACCAAGCTGTGACGCAAAAACAAAAGAAAATTGAAGATGTCTGACGATCACGATGTTCAATTTCCGTGAACATTTACTACTGGAATATTTGGTTTAACCACTTCAAAAATTGTCTGAGCAACGTTCCAGGTCGTCAGCCTAATTGAGTCCGTGTGAGTGCTCTCGGAGTTTGAACCAATAAGCTTGCATTCCAGAAACATACTAGCAACAAAAACAAAACCTAACAACATCCAAAATTGTCTTGCCAACTACTGGTGTCACCTGAACCTTCCCACTCTCATATTACTCATAGCTGAACGCAAAAAGCTGCGACGCAAAATCGAAACAAAATCTCAATTGAGGAAATACAAACAAAGACCAAATGAGACAAGAACCAAAAACTGAACCAAAAACAGAACCAAAAACAAAAAACCCCGTGCCAATTCCCAAAGTTGTTGTGCCAATGGGTTCAATTTCCCTCACGATTATCTCCATTCTCAGTCTGCTGATTGGGAGACTACTGAACCTGCTCCACTTCTCTCCTCATGCCCGTATCTTGGGGCTGCTGCTGGGCATCATCAAAGTCGTCAGCGTTCGAGTGCCCGGGTATCGGAAGCTTGTCCGCAATTGGCCATCCCGGAGGATTGTCAGGGGTTTGGGACCGTGCAGGATTACTGAATGTAGAACTTCCGAATTGTTGTAACCACATTCGGGGTCGTGGTCCTCATGTTTGTCCAATTCCGTAGTGTCTGCCTGTGACATGTAATTACCATGCTCCCCATTATATTTGTGGAAAGGATTGATATCTCGATACCGATAGTGAGAGTTGTTGGGGAAACCCAGTCGAATTAACCGCGTTGTCTCCCGATTATGCTCCTCAAGTGTCATTCAGTGGCGATATCACACTTCGTGTGGAAAACAGACAAAGTTTCCAATCATTGCATTCTTATCTGCAGATTGACGAGGCCGTCATTTATTTGCATTTCATTCCAGTCGCCAGGACAATCTCCGAAGTTGCCTTACCGCTCGGAAGGATTTGTCAACCCGAACAATGAACCCTTTTGTCATGGCGGCAATTGTAATCTTTGGAGGCTCCTTGTCATCATTATTCGCAACATCTGAAAGGTTTTCCATGGCATCTTCTGTTGTTTCCTCGAGCACGCATTGGCAGGCATCGATATAATCAAAGCCGTCTGTGACGGGTGTGTCGATTCCAGAAGTTGCCGTGCCACTTACAGATATTGTTGGGCGACGAAGAATCACAGGCACGGCTGGGGGGGAATATGTCTCTGTTTCCAGCCAGGCTGCAACTGCTGCATCATCTTGTAGTCTGGCGATATGGGCCGATGGGAGATGCTTGAAGTTGTGCGAACGACCAGTAGAATTGCTGTTGGCCTGAGTTGCCGACTTGGACCCTGTTGCCCTCGTCCCTGCCATGATTTCCGAGCATCCGGCAATAGTCACATCCGAGCCTTGGGTGCTAGGATGTTCGATTTCTTCAAAAGGATTCGCAAGGGCCCCATAGAACAACTGTGGTGGACAAGAAGAATTGCTTGGGCAACTTGCCCAAGTTGCCGACTTGGACCCTGGTGCCCTGGTGCCTGCCATGATTTCCGAGAATCCGGCGATAGTCACATTTGAGCCTTAGGTGCTAGGATGTTCGATTTCTTCAAAAGGATTCGCCAGGGCCCCATAGAACGACTGTGGTGGACGATAAAGATTGCTCATGCAACTTGGCAGAACGGCTCGCAATAGGCCATTCAATGTCCTGTCAGTAAGATGTGTAACTCCCCATCTCACTCCCTGATGCCAATCGAGGTTGTCGTTCAAATGCTGATGCTCAACCCCAACTCCACCTACGCCAACGTCGATTGGGACCCCAGATTTGTCAAGTTTGAGGCCCCGCTCAGTGAGGGGAATCGCAAAACGATTGCGGGTGGCACCGTGGACAGGAGGTGTGTGAGCAAGTCGTGAGGTTGTTGGGACATTGCCAGTAGTTGAAGCCTCAGTGTCGTCGTCGGGAATCCCCATACCCGACGGGATTTGTAGGGGTGTGTTGTGTTGGCTTGGCAAGTTCCCGGCGTGGGCCGCAGGTCACGACAGGCTGGCGGTATTCCTGGATGTCCACAATTTATCCCTGATATCCCGTCAGATGGTCCTCCATGCTAGCCACCAATGACGTCCCTCCAGTATAGCTTCGCATTGTTCAAACAACTGAGTAAATTGCTTGAAATATTTCGAGGTCTCGGCATCCATATGGATAATCTTCCACTCGAGGCCGAACCAAGTCTCGCGGCTTTCGAGTTCGGCATCATAGTGCATAGTCAGGAATGCAATGCGTGCACATTGGTTCCTTCAAGCCCAAGAGCTTGGATTGTTCGGCTTCAGTGTTGCCTTGTAGCTATCCATGGACCGTTTCTGCTTGCGCGCCAGTGAGCTGACAACTTTAGGGTTTGGTCTGACGATGATTAGTGATTGATTAATTTTTGTGAATGGGCATGGGAGGGATTGACTTACATTATATATAAGTAGGGTCGGCAAAAGAACTTCATGAATTGATCTGACAATAATTAGTGATTGATTGATTATACCTTATACTGACGTGCATGAAAGAATAGTACCTGATGTTGGCCAAACAACCTTTGAGGTTGTTGAGTCAATGTGTTTAATTTATAATTAGCATATGCGGGGTTAGTCAGGTGAGGTAATTCATACTCGGAGATGGTAGATATCGCCAGCCACATGGGAAGTGAAGCTTAAGGACAAAGGAAGAAATTGTGCGAGGGCCCGGGGGCAGCACTTTTCTATATCAATAGTGTTTCGCAGAAGCAAGTTGTCATTCTAGTGGTACAATGTTTGATCATGTTGCACGAAGGTTTATATCCAACCCATCATCACATAAATTTCAAGTTGGACCGTTTGAAAAGGTCGCATTTGGTTTATAACGCTTCACGTAGTTCACTTCAACCATGCAAGTTGTTAGGACAACTTTTCAAATTGTCAAGAGTGAATAAGTGTCTAAGTTCAAGGTTGATGTCAAATAATGGTTGGATACCTTCTTTTGTCAAACAAAACATAACAAATGACACTAAACTCACTGATTCACAACCCACCATGCTACAACGATGTCGCAATCTGTAGGATGTAAGTGTTGATCGATTTACATTGTTGTAACGACTCTATGAATTGTTTTAATACTTGCAAGGCCTTCTGATTTGGCTGCAAACACAAAATCTCACTCATACGGGTTTATCATTATGTAAGACTGGGCAGCAACTTGCAGGGTTGCTGCGACACCTTGAAGCACTGTCACATAGACTTTCTATGATATATATTACCTAACCTTATGCCGAAATCAGAACATCAAATGAGCTTCCTCCAAGAAGTCCACCCAGAAATTATGAATAGTGCTGCCAACTCCAGAAGATGCTAGCCCACTCAGTAGGGTCTACTAAGCTGGCGATATGCTCTCGAATACATAGAAGTGGCAATTGAAACCACCACTCGGACTAATGCTTGCGACGAAATGGTAACCTGGAAAATTGTCAGTATCACTTCGACACGACTGCATGAGTACTCATTACCTATAGACGCTCCGAAGATTTCTGTTGGCGAATACGGATGCTTTTCGACACCTGCTCGATTGGCTTAGACACGTTGATATCTCAGGCAGTTGCTACAAACTTCATATACGTAGTCGGTGTTTTGCCTGTTGGCAGTTCTTTGCCAGAGCATTTTCGTTTGAGGCTATGGGCGGTCATGATGATGGAGAGGTCTAGAGTAGGTACCCCTGTTTTGATTCGAGCACTGAAACAACTTCAGTTGCCGGGGCAACCATCAACGACTCATAGATACTTGCGCGTGTCGTTCTGTACTCATCGACTCATTGATTGACTATTCGAGAACAGCCATCCAACCATTGATCATAGAGTTTTCAATAAACACGTTATTCCACAATCGATTATAAGGTATTGAATCTTCACTACCTACAAAATTGTATCAACAACGTCTGAAGTTGCCAATGCCATCAACGAAGAAGCAAACTGTCAGAATGTTCATTTGCAAGGTCTGTGGCACGCGTTTCAACTGAGATACCTGGAGGACTAAGCATATAGAGAACCATCATCCCCAAGAGCACGATGCAATGATGCGAGCTGCTTTGAACTTTACCTCAAGATCACATCGGAGTATAGCTCTGAATGATAAACAGCGGTAGCAAAATATTCACAGTTGCCCGAGCAATGATGATAATCGAAACCCGCCCCATTTCCTTCAGAACCATTATCCTGTGCCAAATACACTCGATTACCTACAATCATTATCACCAGATCCTTCGGCACGTGCAGAATCTGTTCCAGTAACACATGTATTCCGAAATGCTTGTCTGCCACTGCACTATGTTCCCACCAACACCTATGACAACTTCCCACATGGTCATGCGAACCCTTTGCATCTGTTTTCCGACACTACTGAGTTTCGCCTTGAAGAGATACTGACTGTGCACGGAGCGACATCGAGTCTAATTAATGATTTTTTAAAGGGAGACGCGGGGCTCCAACAGTCGGTCAAACAATCTCTAAAGTCGACACATATGCTCCATCAGCTGATCGACCTAATGTCTGATGGGATTGGCCATTCATCATGGATGAAGCATACGACGAACTTCATATGGCATGAAAGCGACCCTAAGCCAATCGAGTTTTACTGCCAGAATATCATATCATGCGCCAAATGGCTTTTGCGTCAAATGGCCTATTAGAAGGATCTAGTATATGCTCCTGAATGTAGTTTCGGCAACGATGGGCGTTGTCAATTCAATGAGATGCACACAGCAGACTGGTGGTGGGAAACCCAGGTATGTCAATTGCCTGGAGAATAAAGAAAATTGTTTTCACAACGTTTAGCATTGTCTCCCTGACTGCGAAACTGTTGTTTCTCTGATCTTCTTCTCTGATTCGACACATGTCACAAATCTCTCCTGCGATAAGACAGCATCGCCCGTATACATGACCATTGGCAACCTCTCCAGCACCATACGAATAAAACCAACAACTCACAGCGCTGTCCTGGTAGCATTTGTGCCACAGCCAGTCAAATTACGCAATATCCCCGCTCCACAAAAGGCCCGTCAAAGAGCCCATGATCGTCTTGTCATGCAGAGTTTTCTCGACTACTTGCTGTGGCCTCTGACCATCGCGCATAATTTTCAGTTCACCGTTTACTGTGCCGACAGTCATTACTGGCAATGCCATATGTTTCTGTCTGGATGGATTGCCGACTATCCAGAGCATGCGGTACTGCAAAATCATGGGTATGGATCATGTCCTTGGTGTGAAATTGAAAAGAAGGAATTGGGCAGGTATATCAACATACTGGTGGCACACCGCAATCATAAAGTATATCATGCATTGTACACAGTTGCCCTACGAACCATACAGAATGTGGAACACGCTCTAGCAAACTTGCAGAATCCCAATCGTACTAGAGTTCACCAACTTGCAGAAAGTTCCAGCAATATCGATTTCTCAACCCTGCCAGTTGTCGTGCCAATTATTTATGACCCCATTGAGGCTGCCTCCATTCCTAGAGAGCGTGGCATCAATCTTGGTGACAATAAATTATGGCACACCAGTTCAATTGTCAGCAATCTTCCAAAACCAGACCTCCTTCACACAATGCAGTTGGGCATGTTAAAACATCTTCTGGGGTGGCTCCAACAACTCATGAAGAAGTTCAAACGACTCACAAAATACAACGACCTGTGGGAATCCCTGCCGGCATACTTGACAATGAAGAAACCCAAGAAATCATATGAGCCGGTGAGCCAGTGGACTGGAAAGGAACTCCGAACAATGAGCCGCCCTCTGCTAGCAGTCGTCATCAAAGCTCAACGTCGTCCGAACGCCGCTGAAAAAAGAACATTTGATGATGCCATTCAAATTACCGAAGCACTCCTTGAGTTTTACCACTTCTGCCTTACCCATCCCATGATGAGGATACCTTGAATCTTATGGATGATGCTCTGCATCACTTGCACATCATCAAACATGTCTTCCTGCAATATCGGGCCAACAAGAAAACAACTGAACAATCGAAAGAGTTGAAGAAAGGGCTCAAAAAGGAGCGACACGCAAATATGGTCAATTACAGAAATTGCTATGCCAACGAACGCAAACGTCAACTCGATGACTGGAATGATTGGATAAAGTCGGAAGTGGTTGATATCCTGGAGGAGGAGTCATCATTTAACTTTCCAAAATTTCATCCAATGACACACTTCCGGTAATTTATTGAGCGATTCGTGGGGTTGCAGCAGTGGTCTACTGAGGTTGGTGAAGGGGCTCACAACACTCAAATGAAAGACGGGTATCGGCCCTCCAATGGGACCGGAGATTTCCATCAGCAGATAGTCAATTAGTATCATCGCCGAGATGCCTTTACAGTACCCTGAATGAACCTCAATGCAAATGGTTTCACCAACGTTCCAAGTAGGCCACCTGAACTGGACGAGGGATATCAGACTGCTGCCACTGGCGGAAGCAGTGCAGGGGGTTCTGAAGTCAAGCGACAGGTGACGTTGGGCTCGATTCAGAAGGGAGTAACTACGTTCGGAGATATTTGCAATTTGTACAGCCATGACAACAATCCCCAGAGTTGTCTGGTCAACTCGATGTTAGCATATTTGAACGTCTGATACATATACATCGACATCGATAACCTCCGAACGTGCCAGGCCGCCTTATTCCATATAATTGAGATCCCTATCGAAGAATTCAATGGCCAATTGACATTTCAGAACATTCGGGCTATTGAAGCAAAGGAATGGTATACAGGACCACCAAGAAACGATTGCGTATGGGTGAAGATGGCCTGGCAACGTGAAAGATTTATTGAACCTGCTCATAAAGCATTGCAAGGGCACTTGCCATACCAGTTACTTCGTGTTTTCAAACTCCAAATTCCCGGTCATGTGTTATATTTAGCATTCGTGCTGGTGACAACAGCATTGTATGGAGGATTGCCAAATGCCATCCATTCGATGGTCAGAGTTGTTCCAGCATCGGGACAGAATGCCTAAAAGGTACTGGCTGCAGGCCACATCTGCGGCACTGCTCATCCTATACCTGAGGTTCTATCCACTTCAAAGGAAACAAACTCTGGCAGGATTGTAAATGGTGATATTGATTTGAAAACATGGAATACGATGTATTATATATTGGAGGAGGATTGAACGAGGCGCTCGCTGGTTGGGGAAAAAGGCTTCCGCTACGCGAATAGCTGTGTTGACAATTTTACAAGTTGTACATGTATTCGCCAAATTGATAGTAGTCATTGTGTTCATGTGCCATTCAAAGACTTCGCCCAGAGTTATGAGATAAGTCAATTCACGATGACGGTAGATTGACTTCCAATGTACATAGTTGTTGTATCAACCTTGCAAGGTGCATGCCAATGGTATATAACCTCCCGACGAAATACATCGATTGAATTTCCATGACCTAGGGCTTGAACGACCATGAGTTGTCTAGACGAAGTGAATGGATGCTTGATTATGATACGGTGTTGCAAGCGACTATGTAAATTACACTACATACAATAATATCGATGGTAGATTGACTACCAATGTATATAGTTGTCGTATCAACCTTCCAAGGTGCATGCGCAATAATAAATATCTTGCTGACGAAATATATCGATAGAATTTCCATGACCTAGGGCTTGAGCGACCGCGAGTTGTGTATTGACGAAGTGAATGAATGCATAATTATGATACGGTTTTGCAAATAGAGCTGACCTTGCTTACGGTTGCACTAACAACTCCAAGCGTTGCTACAAATACGACTATCAGCGTGGTCGCCACCTATGTACGCTCCCAACACACGCACAGCAAATGTCGCTTACTTAGGTGAGTATGGTGCCTACGTAGGAGGAAATCTTTTTCTTGATGTTCCGCTTCTGCTCCTGCTCCTGCTTCTGTTCCTGCTTCTCTTCGAACTTTTGATGTTCTTATCATCAAATGAATCCGGACTGGGTATTCAAGGTGTTTAAGCGATGTGTGAGGATATATCTGTACATAGATTAATTACAATTATTTTAATTCAAACTTGTTGAATTATTGTGATGAAAAATACACTAACAGTCTGAAATGCAAAGCCAATCCTAGAAATTGTTGTAACAGCTTGTTGCATAGATATGGACTCTGCCGATGGTTGTGGCCTACGTACAGGGCAGGTTCCAGTCGGTGCTTTGGGTGCGTTGGGAACGTATGTAGGTACAGCACACAGGTCAGACCTTTCCCTGATGTGGATGAACCAGTTGCACCGGTTGAATCGCTTTCTTGGATTCCATTTATATGGCTGAGGCTTTTGTAGTGGTACTAGTGTTCACGTTGGAGCCATATGCAGGTTCAGATGTGTTGCGAGACTGATCGAATGCAGCAAGATGCTCCATGCGCTGCTCATGGGTTTTGAGTTCTCTTGCACATCCCAATATACAAAACCAAGTCTTTGTAATGTCCCTGGTTGCCCTTTTGAATCTTCTATCGATAAGTGTTGGCTAACAATTCAGCTGACACTGGCACGTGCGGGTCAAACATTGAAAGGAGGCAAACGAATCGCTTGTTGAATGCTGTGACACGGTGTCGTTTTTTCTGGCTCAGCTTCTCGCATTCGCATGTGTCCAGATTCAAGGCGTTGGACAGGATATACTTAGCTTTCAACACTGTGCACATCATGGATCATTGGCCAGGCGTACTTGCTGGGAAAGGATGAAAGGCCCAGGTTGCTGCATCGGGTGTCCTCTGTACCACCACTTGCTCTCCTCAACCCGCAGTGCGGACCCATCTTATGGCGTGCGCTACAATTTTGACTTGTCATTTAGAAGAGTACACTAATTCAGTGACCTCATCCAGTGTTCATTTGCCATCATATGTTGGAAGGTTACACAATATGACAGAGTAGCCCCAGCTTTCTGACAGGCCTGGGGTCAGTGTGAAGGAGCCATGGTTCTCAGACAAATGTGGGGTCATTTCGCAGAGGGTGTTGGGTGCCGGTGTTGCATTTACATGGTTGCTTGTAAGTCTTTGAATGACCCGCTGGAAAGCTCTCAACTTGGATTTCAGCTTCCTTTTCTTGGAGGTGGGACTATTTACTTGGTGCAGCAGCATATCTTTTCCTAACCGGAGCAGTGCAACAGGGGTCAGGTCGGCGGGGTGGTCTGGTTCTGACATGCACTGCGCCAGCCACCTCGTCAATTTGGCAGTACGACTCTGTCTCGATCCGCTTCTTTTCCTCAATCTCATCGATTTCTTAGTGCACTACCGCTCATTCCTTGTGCGGTCCTTGAACAGGCTCAGCAGCCTCCAACTCCTTGAATTTTGCACCTAAGCTTTGGTAAATTTCTGAAAACTTGGAGAGTTTTTCAACTTGTTGGAGACTCTCCAATAGGCCAGCATCAAGGATTTGTAGCTGCGCGTCCACAGTTGCCTGTATGCAAATGACGGATTGTTCAGACATGTGCCCTGTAGAGTTGTCGATGACCTTCTTTCGTTCAATGACATATTGTGCCATGTGAAGTTCTGCAGGTTTGAAGCCCCAAATAGCCATGGTAGGGAATTTGCTGGTGTACCTGATTGCCTCGGCTTGGACGATTGTGTCCAATAAACTGTGATCCTCGGTGTCATGTGTGTTGTAAAAAGCAAGAATGGTCGTGAAGTCGTAAGACGTGTGTGAAGCCTCTTCGTGGCCGGCATTCCATTGGTTTGAGTGTAAATCGGGTGAATCAACCATTGTGTGTTGTTTGCAATCAGTCCTGATGCTTATTAGGCTGTCGGAAGTTGAGTGTTGCTACCAATATGGGTAAAGACACTCTTTTGTACGTGTAGAAGTGAATGCTATTGGTGAGACAGCCGAATTATTGCTAAAGCTGACTATGCAAGTGACCCGCACATCAGCACCTTAACCTGAACAAGGCCGTCCACATGAATCACCAGTCGGACGGCGGTTCTGCTGGCAGCGTCAGTATCAGAAGGTCAAACAGTAAGTTAATGGCTGGGCAGCCTGTGCCCGAGCAAAGTTGACAAACCAGAAACTATATGGGCTCTTACAAGTACTGGGCTTACGCAGCACAAGATGGTCTCGAATTCACATGGACTTCATTACTCAGTTTCCAACCAGCAATCGTAACATCACTGTCATCAGTATCATCGAGGGCTGAGAAAACAAGGCATTTCGATGTCCACAACTGAGAACGACTTCACAACCCAATAGTTCACACATATCTTCATTCACATCTACATTCAGCTGAACGGCGTTCCAGAGTCAATTGTCAGCAACAGAGATGTTCAATTTATGTCCGACTTCAGACAACACTTGAAAGAAAAATGGAGGACCAAGCTGAATATGTCAACGGCCGTCCATTCCCAGAGTGAAGGACTGGTGGAGAGGGTCAATAGCATTGTCGAAAGATATCTCCACACCTGCGCTGCCGGAAATGAATCAAATTGGAACGAACTACTGCCTCGGGTAGAGTCTGCGTATAATGCAAGCAAGGATATTTCAACAGAAAAGACACCATTCGATGTATACCTTGGATACATTCGACAGATACCACTTGATGTCATAGCCGTGATGTCCTCTGTGACCTCCTACCGAGATGGTGGGAGTCGAACCGGAGCACATCAAGCTGTCAGCTACACAATGACCATCACAGACAGTGTGGCCCCGGTGCACGATATGGTTGCAGTCGCCCAAACGGGGCAGGCCGCAAAAACCAATAAGAAACGGCAGCCACACAACTTTCAGACCGGCGACTGTGTGATGGTCAACAACCGACCCATGCCAGTGAACTATGGTGCTGCTGCACCTAGAACCGACCAGTTAGGCGCGCAGCTTAGTCGGGCCTTACAACAACAGAATGTTAGCCCGCACTCCGTCGGGCTCAATGATTTCACCAGTCCAGCAATTATCCAGTCCGGACCGGGTCCGTCCAAGTCCAGTCCAATCCAGTCCGAGAAATTTTTGGACCGGGCTCGGACCAATCCCCAATTTTTCTGGACCTGGACTGAACTGGCCTGGACTGCTTTGTACCAGTCCATTCGGGCCGAATCGGCCCGAATACTCTCGGAGTTACTGATATACTTAGTCAACATATAGACTCATCTTGCCATTCTGATTTCTCCGAGCTGCACAATATTCTTGTTGAACTTGACTTCCTTCGAGCCACATTTACCAGTGTGTTACAGAAATATCAGGCCAATCCTCATCTACCTATCCGCAGGGCATCCACAGAGGGGATTGTAGTCCTGGATAAGTATCGGGAGTTGTATAAAGAGCTGACTGTCTGTGTTGCAACTGTGGTGTTGCATACAGCGTACAAGTGGGAATACTTCGAGGTAGCGGTGGACAAGCTTGAATGGACTGAAGATCAATTGCAGGATGCCAAGCTGCGTGTGCAGGGACTGTGGCTAACGAAGTACATGCCAGTGTCTTCACTTGGAGGGTCAGAGGGAGAACGCCAGCCTGATACTCCGCCATGTCCAGTTACTCCATTTGCAACCTGGCGGGCACAGAGACAGCGCACTGTAATTAGTAACTCTACCCTCAATTGATTCAAGTTGATTCAAATCTGACAGCTGCACAGTAGATGAATATGACAGATATATTCCAACTCCAACTGAGCCATCGATCACCAATCCATTCACCTTTTGGCAGTCCCAGCAGCAGTTGTATCCACATCTCTCTTCAATGGCACTTGATATTCTATCCATACCAGCAATGTCAGCTGGAGTGGAAAGGCTCTTTTCACAGTGCAAAATAATGCTCACAGACAGGCGAAATAGGCTACAAATTGATTCCCTACAGGCTGTGAAATGTCTCAAATCATGGGATAGCCTTCAACTGGGTCTTCCGGAGATAGTAGTTACTGAAGCACTGTTGGATGTGATGGATGAAGGAGATCAACTAGATGGAGAACGACCTGAGGAGGAAGATATGGATTTGGAAATCATGTAACTATTCTGCAATTTTGGAAGCATCATGCCAACATGCATGTCAAATAGTTTCATTTAGTATGGTTGGGTTTTTCGTGGTGGTGCAGGCGAGTAGTCAGCGGGTGGGTTCGTTGTGATTGCTTGCAGCGGGTAGTTATGAAGTGACGTTGTATGTGGGTTAGGGTTGCAGTGATTACTGTCTCATTTCTTTGGTTTTCGATCTACTTTGAAATTGATCAAGATTATCCCGTTTGGACTGGTCCAGACCACGCCCGTCCAGTCCCAGACTGCCAGTCTGGGGCTCGGTCCGGTCCGACCTTCCGGTGGGACCGGACCGGACCGAGCCCTACCCCAGACCGGGTCCGTCCGGACTGGTGGAATCATTGGTCGGGCTCCAGTGTAGCAATGGCAATGCCTTTGAGATCACCAATATCCCCAACCATCTCCGCATCAGCAAGACCTACAACGTCAGTGAATTTCAACATGGTACTATCAACGAGTCGAGTCCGCCAGAGACACCACCTCCTATCAGAGTCACCAACAGTTGCAACATTCAACATGATTTGGAAGCCATCCACAAGTGCAATGTTGACAGCCATGGCAAAGCGCTGTTTCGAGTCCAATGGGAAGTGCAACTGGAGGAGGAGGAGTGAACTTGGGCACCGGCAACCAACTGGACCTGATTTGGAAGCTAGGAGACAGTCAAAGAGTATGCAGCTACCATGAATGATGAGAGTTTGATCAAACTCCTTCCAAAGGACCTATGCCCTACTGACACGTTCGGCATCACTGGAGTCAACCCGACAGTGGGCAGTCAACACTACAGGGCTACCACCCACAAGGAGGAGTGTGAAGATACCTGCTAAACATGATTGTGGTTTTGGAGCATTGTTGCTTTGTTTTTAGGCAGACAGTGTTTTACAGGGGGAGGTAGATGTAGGGTATACGGTGGTCACGTGTGAGGCTCAATTATTTGTGTATATGGATTGTGTCACTTAGAGAATAGACACTACGCTTTTCGCACACCACATGAACACACAGAAAGAACCTGAACTGCTTGTCGCTCAAACCGAGGAGTCGGACAGGGTTATGTTCGAGTCAAAATCCGAGCTTGTGATGCCTCAGCCACCTGCACTGCCTGAAATTGAAGACTTTATCCGGATATCTATCATCTCTTTCCCTCTTGGTTGGATCAGTGAGCCTCAACCAGGGGAGAACTTTTCTACAGTCGATGATGAGATAATGCGTCTGCAAGCCTTCGCCTTCTTCAGTGGTTTTGCTCTTGTTACTGCATCAGGCACAGCAGAACGAAAGCGCTATAATGGTGTTGACCATCGAAAGCAGCCACACAATACCCGCAACCTGTCAGATAATACTGTCTCTGCCGAAGATATTTTTGAATCAGTGGGAGTGGGAGATGATCGCAAGGTACTGCGGATGCGAGAAGGAAAATTCAGAGGCTTTCGGTGCAAGTTCGAGTTTTTAATTATGCGGGCAGCTATCCGTGGCGTGGGACAGGTACCCGAGAAATCTGTTGGACATTGGGTAAGACTTCTGATATAATTACACACTGCAAGCGAGCATCGGAGGACAACACCTGCAGTGAGATAACTAACGCTGTTCATGTGTCACTCACCAGGGGCATAACCATCAGCCCCTGGCAAATCCATTTCACTATCCTGAGCATGAAAAAATCCATCCCAGGGCTATGGAGATACGTCAGGAAGCAATTAAACACCACAGTGCTGGAGTCAGTTTAGCCAAGCACAGAGAAATTGCGGACAGTGAGAGTGAGTACTTACCAGTCCCACCTAGCTCAACATCAAGTTGAGTTCAAACCATTCAACATATGTTGTTAATACTGGCAATAGATCTTTCAGTAAACCGTAAGCATCACTTCAATCTTAGAATCAAAAATGATTCTGTCACCTGCGCTGAAGATGGAGAAGCAATTATCGATTGGCTGCTTGATATGTTAAAAACCAACAGGTATTACTGGCGCACCAGGTGGGAGCATAATGAAATTGCTGGTACTCCTCATCGACGTCTAGTTCAGATCTTCTTTGCAAACGACAAGATGATTGCTCACACCGGAAGATTTGTAGCTGACTTTTTATTACAAATTGATGCAACATTTGGAACAAATGTGTTGAAGACGCCTTTGGTCATTATCATTAGGATTGATAACTGTGGAACTACATTCAACACTGGCTTCAGCTGTATCCGTACAGAAGCTGCTGTGGATTTCCGCTTTATCCTGGAACAATCGACATCTCTGGTATTCTATGACTGCCAGCTGCCACAGGTAGTACTTGCAGATCAAGGTGGTGGAATTCAAGCTGCACTAGCTACTGAGTGGATTCCAGAAGCTGTGTTCCTGTATCTGTGTGAATGGCATTGGTTCCAAAATATTCGCAAATGAGTGTACAATCATAGAACCTATGAACAGAAGGAAGAGCTCGGCTTTATCTTGACTGCTGTGAATGTCTGGCTGCAGTCCACCGAAGAATCTTTTGTTGATATACAGCGGAAGGAGCTGTGAGATATACTACTTCCAAGTTAAAAGCAATACCGTTTGAACAACTCGATGCGCAAGCAAACACAGGTTGTGGGAGCCTATACGAGAAAGAAGAGCAATCTTGGTTCCAATTCTACCTGGCGAAATGAGGGGGCAAATCACAGTATCAAGATGTTCACACATCCAAAGATACAGCTCGATCAAACAGGTCATGCCGTTCTCAAATGCATTGAGTTTTCTGAGCGTGATATCGATGAAAGGGAGGCACAGAGCCGTATGCATGGATGTTTACCTACATTACCAGCAATGGTTTCGCTGCGTCATCTACAGGGAAAGATTTGGCAGTATGCCATGGATCGCCTTCTCTAAGAATGGATTCGTGCAATGGATCACTCTTCTTCTATGGTGAAATATACTGATTCAGAGCTGATTTGTAACTGCGAGCCACCTACAAGATACGTGCTTCTTTGCACACATGTGTTGCAATACTTCTGTATATCAGATGAACTACTTCCATCAACTTTCATTCACCCACGGTGGTTTCTGGATGGTCCATCTTGTTTTCCCCGGTCTTGGGCAATGCACTAGAGACTTGTTCTCCCAATTTCCCACACCTCAGTTTCTACACACAAAAATGCTGTTGGTGCAATGCAGCTCCACACTGAGGAGAACTTGAACACTGAACGGCTTCATAACTCTGGACGAAACTCAGTTCATCGTGCTATTCATCAGGGAGCATCGCACCACAGTTAACTGAGTGGTGAAGCAGCGGAACAGTCTGCACTCGATATCCAAACTGCAATTTCTCGAGTACAAGCATGTCATCCTCCGATAATGTCAATGGGAATGATGGCAGTACTGTTCCAGCAATTCCGCACGATTTACCAACTACTACTGTCAATCAGTACTGTCAGGGAAAAACCACGGATTCAATTCGACAGAAAGCCATGATAGAAGCCGAAATTGCAGACAAGGCTGCAAAAAAACCTCATACCAAAGCAAATAATACTCCTGTTCATGGTCCAAGCACAAGAACACCACAGAATAAAACCAGTAAGAGTACAACTGCCAGTATACATTTGTTAGAGGAACCAGTTGGGTATGATATTGAAGTCCCTCGGGCAACTGGAATGCGTGGTAAGGTACAACAGAATGGGTTCGACTAAGCTCTGGCCAGGGGAAATTAAAGGAAACTGATAGCAAAGGTACTAGCTTGGGGGAATTGAAGAGATCAAATAGTGAAGGTGGTTCTAAAACCATTAGCATGCTATACTCGTCATAATTGGATGTATTTGTTTTTGTATTTGAATACTAGGACTGCGTTAATTACATCCACCAGACAGTCAAACTTTGACTGTCCTTAGACCTGCCTCAATGGACTGGGCAGCTATTCAGTCACACCCCTGCCTTAACACCACCGCCATCACTCTTTTTGTCAACCAGCTTCTACCACAACTACCTACAACTAAAACCACCACAACCACAACCTTTAGAGAGATACAAGAACAGCTTAGCTTTATATTTAACTACCTTATCTATCTATTTACTGATTTTGTTTATTCTTTGACTTAGACTTTTTTATTTTTCATTTGACTTATC
Organism: Trichophaea hybrida; assembly: GCA_015178995.1. NCBI lineage: Eukaryota > Fungi > Ascomycota > Pezizomycetes > Pezizales > Pyronemataceae > Trichophaea > Trichophaea hybrida. The sequence continues at coordinate 238,252 of WHVE01000096.1, forward strand.
GCATAGAAATATATGCGGTTAGGAAGGTGTAGGCTGCCGCCAAGAGGCGATCCTGACACGTGATTCCCCATACCTAACGAATTCGGGCATCTCCCCGAAGTTTGGCATTCTACAGAATTGTTGAAGTTCTTGAAGCGACCAATCAACTTGATCTCCTTACTTAAACCTTCCCCAACTTACAGGAAGCATATCCTCAAATATCAATGTCCTGACCCAAAGATTTAAACTCAGGTAGGTGCCCCCCCTGCAAGACAAGCTTCTTGATGACAGGTTCGTTGTTGAACTCCTCAAGAAGAATTCGAAGAATCCGAGTAAGAGGAAGCGAACACTTGATCTGCAGTTCCAGCACTCTACAACTTAGACACCTGGCATGGAACTGCATAGTAACTTTTCAAAAGCCTTTTCGACGAGTCTGTTCCTCAGGGCATTGATGCAGCACAGTAAATCATTCAAGCTGCTATTAGTTATGGACCCTCAATTTGGATGGCGGCCGTTGTTGTAAAACTCTATCTTCATTATCTTCTGGTTCACTGCGGAGCCGATGTTACTCTGATAACTTGAAGCCTTGAATAGAAATTTTGGGGGCAAATCCTGAGATATCTATCCAATATGACAGATATCACAACATGAAAGGACTCCTGTGAAAATCCACCCACGAAGGTGTATCTTATTGCAGAACTTCACTTTGGTCAATGAGTCAAGGTGAGAAAGGTTATTTATATCTTGGGAGAAAACATCTTGAACATGGAATGACTTGTGCTGTGGTAATCGATCCAACACAGAATGAGATCGAGATCAGGAAGAAATATGTAATAACATGTGGAAGCTGGATTGTTGATGATTGGTCACATTTCAAGGTAGAGAAACCAATGTAAGATCAGATACAAATTGTATAAGAAAAACAAATCAAAGGAGAGCATGAAATTGATTGGGAGAAAGAAATTGAAGAACTGAAAGAAATCAAATATGAAGAAGACATCAGAAAAGAGAAAAAAAATGGAGAAAAGAAGAAAATTGAAGAAGAAGAAGAAATCGGAAGAGGAAAATATAACAATTTGAAGAATTTTGTTTTGAAGAAGATTTTGAGTTGGAAGCAGCACTTGAAATGGCCAATTCTCAAGTGATGCCGAAAAAAAGCTACAATCAATGCAAGCGGTCTGCAAAACGGTGGGGTACAGAAACAAAGAGAAAAAGAAAATTAGTAAGCTATTGGGCGAGACAAAGAAGAGCGTCGCGAGAAGGAATCTCCAGTTAAAAGTGGGGCATGCTCTGACAAGTTGGAACATATTGAAATGAAGGAATGCAAAGAGTCCGGATGTTGCGGTCACTGGACAAACACAGTTGAGCACTAGTTCAAGCAGTGCAAGAAATCAATACGGCAGCAGGACACTGTGTGGGAAATGCTGAGGAAGAAGTGCAAGATGATGGAGAGAGGCAGAGTACCGATGGCACAGGTCTTCGATAGGGAACAAGCTGAGAAGGCAGTGTTGAACTTTCTGACTGATACTGATGTTGGGAGAGTTATGGTGGCGGAGTGAGGGGAGTGGAAGGTAGAGAATGGGAATGGCGGAAAGAATTTGGTTAGTCTTGGAGAAGGGGAGAAGGCGAAAGGGATGACACGACTTTGTTCAAAGAGGCAAGAAGGGGCACCTGACGGTCACACTGCAGAAGAATTGCGAAAAAGGATGGATTATATCATGGCCACATATGGCCGAATGCTGTATAATTCAAATGACAAAATTGATTGAAGCAGTATAACACAACACATTTGCTGCATAGTGAATGGCAAAGAAGATGGTTGAAGTCAGTCAGAAAGAGGTTACTATGAATCAAGCCCAAGATTATGAACCACTTGCAGGTGATCATGTTCAGGGTGCGGCACTGCAGGTGACTCGCATAGTCAGCTTCAGTGCGACTTCATCTGCATCACCTATAACATTCACTTCTACAGGTACAACAGGGGTCCATTTACCCACATTGGTAGCAACACTGGACTTCTGAGGGCCTCATAAGCATCAGAAGCGATCAAAAAACCACAAACGATGGTTGTTTCACCCAGTGTACCATCGCTCCAGTGGACAGACTGCAGTTCGGAGACATTGCAGGAATCATACGACTTCGCAACCATTGCTGCTATGCATGGCACACACGATGTGCAGGATATCAATTTCAAGGGCAGAATCAACCAGACCGAGAAAATTACATTGATCAGGAGGTTCAAGACCTTAGGCATGGGCTGCGAACATGCAGAACTTTGCTTGGCTGAATTCGTTACAACAAAAAAAAGATCATCCTTCACACCCCAGGGCACTTGTCTGACCAAGCAATCAACTTGATCAAGGCTACATAGAACGTGCAGCTGGAGATGATCGATGCTGGCCTGTCCGGGAGCCATAAACAAGCCGAGCAAATCACCAAGACTTGCGTACTCAATGAAAGTTTGCCTGATAAAGTCAAGGTGATGGAAGATGCTGACTCTGTCCAAGGTGCGAAGAAGGAGTTGGGAGCAGCTCATCAAGAAATAGATGAGTTGGTGGAAGAACTCCAGATGGAGATGAGTCGCTCTGCCAAGTCAAGGAGGCGGCAGCAAATGTGGAAGTCAGAGCTGGAGTCAACGGAACACAACGCCGACCACACAGCCGTCGCACAGCTCTGTGTAGAAAAAGATCTGCTGTTGCACCCAGTCGACAGCATCTCCTTCGAGGAAAGCCAGCTTCAATCCGATTTGAAAGCATTCGAGCTGGTCATTCAAAGACTCATGGCAAACCAAGTACATCCGATTCTGGCACCCAACACCTCCAAACGGACCTCAGGCTGATGCGGGAACCGTGGCTCTCCGGAACCGACCACTGAGCGTACAGGATGCCGTAGCTTCTTTGTCAAATTGTCTAACATTCCGCCATACAATGGCAAATGAACTCTGATTAATGTCACCACCTTTCCATTTGCTTTGGAACGACCCTTCAAGTATGCCGCCGAGGACATCAGATGGGTCGACACTACAGGTGCGGGGGAACAAGTGATGCTGCAAATGAATGTAGACACAGCGATCTGGGCAATTAATCATGTCCCAATAAGTACACCAATAGAATGGTCCGCATTTGGAATGGAATTGAAAGCCAAGCATATTTCCTGCAATGCCTTGCACCTGATTCAACGCGAATGGGAGGAGCGGAGACTAATGATGGGAGAACTCATAACCGAGTATAACAAGTGTTTCCGTCACCTCTGTTCAACATTAGACCAATTCCAGCAGATGCCAGCCGAAATATTAGCCAATGCTTATGGGTACAGGATCAAAAAGGGCAACCAGGGAGCATATCAGAATTGAGTTCAGTATATTCGCATGTGCAACAGGATGCCAACCCTTGAGCAGCATTTCAAACACCTGGCTGCATTTGACATGGCTCTCAACGAATCTCAACCTGCATGCAGCTCCAATACCAACACTAATGCAACTATCAAACCCTCAGCTCTAAATAGTGACTTCAGGAAAAGCGTTTCCATAAATGTAACTGGCTTGGCCAAAGAAAACAGTTTAACCTATTACAACTGCGGTCATGTGGGCCAAATGTCTCGTAACTGCCCGAACTGCGACTTGATGAAGAAGCTACACAAGTAAGCTTTGGTCAGCACAGATGCCCCGAAAGTATCACGGTTGTGTCGAGTGAGGATCAAAGTAGCAGTATCGATCAATGAAGAAGAGATGGGAAATACACAGGAATCAGGTATCGAAGATGGGAAACAGGTTTCGATAGAAGGAATCAGGTTTCGAAACAGGGAAACAGATTTCGGTGGAAGGAATCAGATTTCGGGAATGGGAAACAGGTTTCGATGGTTGCGTTGTAAATCTGGCGTGATTGTTATGGCGAGGTTACGGTTTGAAAGGGTTGTGTACATAGTTGGGTGAGGTTGAGATGTATTTTGGAACGAGTGAGTAAAGGTGACATCGGTTGCGTTAGTTGTATATATGGACGCTGGATTTGAGGAGGATAGGTTTGTTCTTCACTCGTTCTCTAGTCTACAAACAATCAATAGCTTTGGCACCAACCTCTGTTCACCTCTGTGATTCCGGAATTTGAGTCTCTAGTTGATTACACAGTACCAGCGATCACTGCACCACCTGCATTCAGCACACCTCAGTTTGGTATTTATAACCCTAGATCTACCAGCCTTGAACCCTTGACAGAAGAACGAGTGCAAAATTGATTCTACTGGTTATGATTCAGTATAGGTCCCGTTATCATCACCGAAACGGCTGTCACATTTGTCACCATCATTGCGACCCCCAGTTCCTAGTTTGTGAATGTTTTGGTAACTTCGAAAGCCAGTTAACGGTACACAGATTCTGGAGACACATTTGTGAAGTGTGAATCTGGAAATTTCGACAAGAAGGATGCAACATATTTGAGTATATGACAGCAAAAGATAGCAACAAACAAAAACAATCTCGAATCAATTTCTTCGACCGAGACGCTCGAACAACGAACGTTTTGAAGCTTAACCTTTGAATGGATTCGATAGCATCGATGCTATCATTACTGAAAGCACAGAACAGCTCAATAGTGTTAGCAACAGGTGCGGGTTAGCCTGCCGCGGTCCGGTTCGGAACCAGACCCGTCGCCCCTGGTTTGTTCTAGAACCGCCAAGGAACCAAACCGCCCATTCACCAGCGGTTCCAACCCGGAACCGAACCGAGACCAGCCAGGTTTTGGCGGGTTTTATCCGCAGCAGAGCCTCATTTTTCATCGGCCTCAATAAGCACAGAATTTCTGATCAAATTAAGTATTTGAGTTCTGAGTGGATCGTGACATGTTATATATGTAGATTATGCAGTTCTTGACGCTCTTTCACCTCCCAGTCTCCGATTTGTGATACGATTAGTATTCGTTCAGTCGCTGTGAATTGATGCCGAAATTGCGGCCAAAATCAACTGTGTAACACAGCTAATCAACAAATACTAATTGTATCGCCAATCAGAGAGCGAGAGGTGAAAGAGCGTCCAACACTGAATAATCTACGTATATAACATGTTGCGATCCAATCAGAACTCAAATACTTGATTGGAGTGATAGTTTCAGAGAAGAAACCCGCCAACACCAGGCAGGTCCAGTTTGTTTCCGGGTCGGAACTGCTTGGACTTGGGCAGTTCGCTTCCTTGGGCAGTTCCGAAACGGAACCGACCCGGACGTGTAATTTCGAACTGTTGAGATCACTACCACTCAAAGCATACTTTTGGAACAAACCACAAGCAGTTTTCTTACTGGACAGGAGCAGCCAGCAACGGAGGAGGACTCCAAATCGACGATCCAGTTTTTAAGAACTGTTGGACCAATTATTGTGGTCTCCCCGTCCGTTGCAAGGATGAAGATCCGTGTTATTGCGAACATAACTGCGGAGGCGCTCATACAACGATGCGAACAGCGGAAGTCGCTCAAACCACAGAATCAGAATCCACGATCGAAGCAATACAGAAGTACGCAGAAAGTCAGATTTCGTGGGCTGATTACAACGAACGGAACGCAAACCAGGGAAAGGGAGTGAATCGAGAGTTTAACCCAACCCCTTAACCAACTCCACTGATTATCATCACAACACCCAGCAAACATGCGGTGTTTTTCTGGTAGATGGATAATCCATTCTTGGATGCAGAAATCGAAGCAGCAATCCAACAAATCCCGGAAAACCTCAATCAGGTCAAAAACCACCTGAATAAAAAACACCATTCCTGTGTTATGGCCGCGAATCTCCTCGCTGCCACCTTACAACATAACTATCAGGATGTCAGGAGAATCCTTATGACCAGCACTCGATGTCATGCTGTCCAGCGAATTACAACAGGAGCGGCAAAATGTGGCGGCAAAAGATGCTGAAGCCATGAGCGATGCACAACTCCGCGGTCACATCCAGGTTGTCATTATTCGGCTAACATTACTTGCCCGACTCCCGACAACCAGCAGATTGAACGAATTGCTAAAGGAACGACAATCGGTGAAGAATGCAGAAGCACAGATATCTGAATCGTTTGTAGAAGGAGACAAAGTTATTCAGGAGCGTGACAACACGAAGCAGGAGTTACTGCTTACGCAGCAGACGTTAGTATTTAAGGAAGGGGAGATATCACAATGCATTCATGGGGATCTGGGAGAAGAAGTCCGGAACCTGAAACAACAGTTGGAAAAAACAAATCCGGACCTGGGGGAACTGAGACAGGACCCAGAAGACACCAATGCACAATTGGAAAAGTTCAAAGAATTGACAGAGAAGAATCGCCAACAGGTAATCCAAGTCCTGAAGCGAACGGAAGAAAGGACGGGAGAAACAAGGGAAAGAGAAGGGAGGGATGAGAAGGTAAATGATATGGCCAGCTTCTCGGGAGAGAATAGGAAGGAACTTCTAGGATGCAGAGGGCAGTTGGCGTTGAAGATCGCTGGCACACCGAAGGCATTCAATACCGAACAGGAAAAGCTCAGGTATGCAGTTGGCTGTCTGAAGGGGGTAGCACTGGCACAGATAATGCCACAATGTGATGAGAGATCCGGGGAAGTTGAACTCGACACCCTGAAAGACCTAGTTGACCTGCTCGATCTAGCGTTTGCAGATCAGGACCAAGTACCAACAGCCAAGAGGTAACTCTTGAGTTTGAAGCAACGAGACCATGAATTGTCTCAGTATTATGCGCAGTTCCAAAGGTACGTAGCGGATGTCAAATGGAAAGATGATGCTCAACTGGGCGCATTACAACAAGGGCTGTCCAACGAACTCAAGGACTCCCTACAACACATTGACGAACCAGAGAGCATCGTCGAATTTCTCAAGCTGTGTTCAAAACGGGACTCGAAGTAAAGGAAACGTGCGGCAGAAAGGAAGTCCGGAAGGTGGGAAGGCTATAAAATGTCCGAAACCACTACCAACACCACATCCGCCCTTGAAGCGGCACCAGCTGAAACAGTTGCAGGTTATCACGGCCCAGCACCAATGGATCTTTTGGCAGTCAAAGGAAAGAAGATTACACTGGCAGAACAGAAGAGATGCAGGGAAGGAGGATTATATATGTACTGTGGAGAGAGCAGGCATTCCACAGCATTGTGCCCAAGAAATTACAGGGAGCGTCAGCGCAAACGTAAGTAACACTGTTCAAGAGAGCAACGAATGAAAGGCATGCAGATTCGGAAACCAGAAAAGGAACGGAAGTTGAGTCGGGAAAAGTTCAGTCAAGTGCAATAAGGATGGCAATTGTACTGGACACGAATTTCCTTTGTCAGATAATGTTGATTTTGGTATTTTGCAGTTTTCTATATCAAGCGCAGAAATAGAGGAATCTTCTATGGAAAGCAAACATGTCGTTGTGAAGTGCTAACCGAAAATTGAATTCAAAGTCATTTTTACCCACGCTTTGGTAAACTGCGGAGCTACTAAAATAGCATTTATTGACAAAGATTTCGTTCGCCATCATCAGTTGCAAGAGAAGGAATCCAAAAAATCCACGGAATTGGAAGTAATAGATGGAAGGCCCATCATGTTAGGAACAATTACAACCATCGCTAAGTTAGACTTAGGCATACGCAGACATCAAAAACAATTACCAGCATTTGTTACGAAGTCAGGTCATTATCCAATCGTACTGGGACTTCCAGGACTACAACTGCACGATGTCACTGTCAAATTCCAGAAGAAAAGAATAGTATTCGAAAGCGATTACTGTCAGACACACTGTCTACATTGTGCGAGCGTGAGGATATGGGGCAATCACATGGAAACAACAGAAACGGATAAGCCGAAACTGGAAGTATGTGCAATAGCAGCAGTCCCATTCATGACACACAACAAGAACGAGATGATTATAGTATACGCGGTAACCCCATACAAAATCAACAAGGCTCTCGAAATTCGGGACCTTCAAGAAATTCCACTGGAACAGCTGATTCCAAAGGAATATCATGAGTTTCTGCCCCTCTTTGACAAAGTTATCGCTGAAAGACTACCACCACATAGACTGTACGATCACAAAATTACACTCCAAGATGGTTTCACTCATCCCTTCGGACCAATCTACAGACTGTCAAGAGAAGAGTTGCAGGTTTTCAAGGAGTGGATTGAAAACAACTTGTCAAAGGGTTTCATCAGATTATCGTCATCACAATGTGAAGCACCAGTTCTATTCGCACCCAAATCAAATTGAGGTCTACGGCTGTGTATGTATTACAGAGGATTGAACGAAGGAACGATAAAGAATTGATATCCTATACCGGCGATCCAAGAAACCGTATTACGATTGTCGAAAGTAATGTGGTACACCAAGCTGGAGGTCCGAGATGCCTACAACATGATTCGAATTTCAGAAAGAGAGGAATGGAAAACGGCGTTCAGGACTCGCTATGGACTGTTCGAATCGCTGGTTATGCCTTTTGGACTCACCAATGCACCAGCATCCTTCCAGGAATTCATCAATGATACCCTTCAACCATTTTTGGACATCTTTTGCACAGCTTTCCTAGACAATATTGTTATTTACAGAGATAGTCAAACGAAACATAATGAACACATCAGGGCCATTATAACAACGTTGAAGAAAACGGAGTTATATTTGAAAGCCAAAAAATGCGAGTTTCATCAACAAGAGGTTAAACACTTGAGATTGATAGTTGGTGTAAACGGAATCAGAATGGACCAGGAAGAGGTGACAGCTGTCAAAGAGTGGGATGCACCAGGAAAACTGAAGCAAATTCTGGCGTTTTTAGCATTCGCCAACTTCTTTCAAAGGTTTATAAGGAATCATAGCAGGGTGGTTTAACCGTTAACAAAACTCACAAAAAAGTTGGTAACGTTCCACTGGGGCCCCGATCAAAAACAGCATTTGCCAAGTTGCAGGAAGCCATTACAACACCACCAGTCCTGGCACATTTCAATTACGAAAAGGCAATCGTTCTGGAAACCGACGCATCCAGCTACATGTTGGCTGGAGTACTTTCTCAATACGACGACCAAGGAATTCTTCATCTGGTAGCATTCTTCCCCAAGAAACACACACCTGCAAAAGAAAATTGCGAAATATATGACCAGCAATCAGGAGCCATCGTCAAAAGCCTAGAGCAGTGGAGACCAGAATGTGAATGGTAAGTACATCCAATCAAAATACTGACACATCACAAGAAGCTCGAATTGTTCAGGACGTCAAAACTGCTGAACAGAAGACAAACAAGATCATCCAAACTCCTGTCGACATTCGAGTTCAAGATTATCAACCGTCCGGGAAGACAAGGTCAAAAGTCCGGTGCGCTCAACCGAATGCCAGGAGACATTCCTCCGAAAGGGGGGGCAGAAGAAACGCAATAAATCGTGCTAAAAACAGAGAATCTTGATCAGAGATTACAAAAGAGATTGGTGGTAGTGTTCGCGGAAGATGGCAATCGGGAAGCGGAAGATGTCCACCCGGAAGAGTTGATGAACTGGATTTAACACGTTTGTAACAACTGCCTGTTCGATAGCAGCGTGGGACTTTGCGCCAACGCAACAGATATGGTCAACAATGAAGCACCAGACAAACTCCAACTGATTGAAGAACATCACGATACACCCGCAGACGGACATCCAGGCTGAGATAACACTTTCGAATGACTCAAAAACAATCATCAGTGGCAGGGCATAAATGCAGACGTGGATAGATACGTACGGAACTTCCATGTGTGTCAACATAGCAAGGCAACTCATCAGAAGATACATGGATGGCTTAAACCCCTGGAAGTACCGCAACAACCATGGAAAGACCTAAGTATGGATTTCGTGTTGGGGCTACCAGAATGCAAAGGGTACAACGCCATATGGGTGGTGGTCGATAGATAATCAAAGATGAAGCATTTGGTTTCATGCCGGGACGATACTGATGGGAAGAAGCTGGGCGGGATGTTTATATGTGAAGTGTTTAAGTTACATGACATACCAGATACTAGAGTATAGGACAGAGGACCCCAGTTCGCCTCAGAGTTTTGGAGACATGTTTGTGAAAGACTCGGAGTCAATCAAAGGTTATCAACAGCATTCCATCCACAAACGGACGGACAAACAGAGTGAATGAATGCCGCAATGGAACAGTATCTCAGAGCCTTCCTCAATTAGCAACACAACGACTGGACACAATGGCTACCCATGGCAGAGTTCGCATCAAACAACCACGCCTCAGAAAGAACAGGTTGTTCACCGATTTTTGGCAACTACGGATTTCATACAAGAATGACCTTCAGTCAACATCCAGTTCAAAATTGACAAGATATCAGGGAAGTAAACGCAAATTCTCTCTCCCAAAAGATGAACTATAACTTTGAACCGGTAAAGGCTGAAATGACTTGGGCAGAAGCTATTCAAGCAGAACAAGCGGACAAACATCGACGAGAGGGAGTGGAGATGGTTATCGGGGATCGGGTATGGATGGATGCCAGGAATATTGCAACGCAGCAACCCAGGAAGAAGTTAAACTGGACACGTCTGGGACCATTAGTTATTACGGAAGTTATCAGCCCAAGGGCCAATGGTCGACGTCTATCCCAGGACCTTCATATTCATCCAGTACAATCAATCTGACGCTTGAGCAAAGTTTCGGAGGACCCTATACAAGGACAGGTCGAACAAGTACCACCGCCAGTTATTGTGGACGGAGAAGAAAAATACGAAGTGGAACGCGTCAATGATTCCAGAGAGTTTCGAAGACAGATGCAATATCTGGTCCAGTGGAAGGGCTGCGGTGAAACGAGCTGGCAACCAGCAGTCAATGTGGACGGCCTTCAAACTATCGATGTATTCCATGCAGAACAACCTGGCAAGCCCCGATCAACAACCTCGTAGGAACTGGGCTTATGCGAGGGGGAGCTACTGTCATGGTTGTGTCGAGTGAGGATCGCAGTAGGAGTATGGACGAATCAAAAAGATATGAAGAATACAAAGGAATCAGGTTTCAAGGAAGGGAAACAGGTTTTGATGGAAGGAATCAGGTTTCGAAATAGGGAAACAGGTGTCGGGGGAAGGAATCAGGTTTCGAGAAAGGGAAACAGGTTTCGAGCAAGGGAATCAGGTTTCAATGGTTATGTTGTTAATATGGCGTGATGGTTATGGCGTGGTTACAGTTTGAAAGGGTTGCGTACAAGGTTGGGTGAAGTTTTGATGTATTTGGGAACGAGTGAGTAAAGGTCATGACAGTCGCGTTAGTTGTATATAAGGACGCTGGATTTGAGGAGGATAGGTTTTTTCTTCACTCATTCTCTTGTCTACACAACAATCAATAGCTTTAGCACCAACCTTTGTTCACGTCTGTAATTCCGGAATTCGAGTCTCTGGTTGATTACGCAGTACCCGTGATAACTGCACCACCTGAATTCAGAACACCTCAGTTTGGTTTTTTTAACCCCTAGAACTACGAGCCTTGAACCCTTGACAGAATGCTAACCCTGGCCGCCCGCGCAAGGACACAAACAGTCAAGTGCGGCGGCAGGGTGAACAGTCTGTGGACGGCTTGCCACGCAGAATGAGCTCAAGCCGGAACTGGATGGTAAGGTAGAATACGAGTTGGAGAATCTTTCAAACTCAGATTCTGAGACAGCAATAGTCAGATGCGGCAAGTAGCTGCGTCTGTACATCCAACAAAAACCCAATCATGTACAGTATCGTCAACAAATGGTTTCACGCTTGTGCCACATAGTCAATTCAAGTTATTCACCCATAACCATCACTTGAAAATCAGCAAAGTTCATGATTCAATGGTCAACCAACTAAGGTTTAAGTGCAAAATAAGATACCAAGCAGAAATAGGATGGTGGAGCAGCAGAAAAGCACAAGTAGTAAAGGACGATGGCACATCAGACAATCATTTGTGCCGGAAATCCCTCAAGGAGCATAAACCCCAAGGGGTAGCCCTCAATGCAAAAGATGCAGGATGGTTAACTGTGGAGACTGTCAATGTGAATGTAGAAGACAGCATGGAGAAACGCCGACAATTCAAATTGAAGTTGAGACCTGAGTCGTCATACATTTATGAAACAGAATTTATGGTCTACGATGTCAGGGATTGTGAGATGGTACCTAGCAAATGCTGGATATCACCGTAATCAAATTGATCACAACAGCAACGAAATTTGGATCGTCTCTAAACTCTGGACAGAAACAGAGCCAGCCTAAGTGTACTACATCACTGGCTTATGCACCGTGGACGTTGATGATAGTATAGTGGGGCAGTCCCCTTTGATTGGCATCCATATCATACGGATGGCGGAACTCAAAAACATATCTTCCTGCATGTTGCAACTCCCATTTCCGATCAAAGTTCACCACTGAAGAGATAAGGACACCCACCCCCAGACGAACCTCCAGGAGAGTGCCAAGAAATGTTGACAGAATTCCAGGACCTCTTTGGCGAGCCAACATATGCAAATTCGCAGAGTGCAAGTCAGGCCAATTTCGAAATTAAAACAGACCCAAATAGAAGAATACTGTTTCTCTCTCCATACCACATGTCTCCGCAGGAAGGGCAGAAGCATCCGAGGCAGTTAGACCAAGCGATTTGATGAAGTTGGATTCAGCCATCTCGAAGCAATTTCGGCTCACCAGTTTCATTCATGCCAAAATCTGAAAGAACTCTGCCTATGTATATTGACGATCGGGTTGTAAATACCATAACTGTCAGAGACAGTTATCCTCTTCGACACATTGAAGATTTACTCAACTCCATCTATGGTTCCTGCTGGTTCGCTAAATGGGACTTGGCTGCCGGTTATTACCAAATTTGCATTGCAGCTGCAGACAGACCAAAGATGGCCTTCACCTCTATATTTGGCTTGTATGAGTAGCAAGTCCTTCCATTTGGCCTGGCGAATGCACCAAGTCAGTTCATGGGCATGATGAATGGCATTCAAGATCTAATCAAATGAAGGTTCATGGTCGTATACCATGACGATTTCATGATTCACCTCCGTACCCTGCTGGAACATGTTGTATATTACCGAGAAGTGCTGACCTTACTAGCGGAAAATGGTTACAAGGCCACCAGTGCAAAATGCGCCAGGCCCGGTCAGAATGTCAACATCTGCGGATTGAATATTTTCAAGGACAGTGCCCACCCCAAGGAACATAAAACCCGTACGGTCATGGATTGGCCCCTACCTGCAAATAGTAATGACGTCAGCAGCTGCCAGAGCCGCACCAGGTACTATAGCAAATTCATCGAACACTACGCTCACATTGCCGCTCTATTGTACATCATTGCTACCGCTCCGAAATATAAAGGTGATGTTGGGCAGCAACGTGGGGAGCTGAAGCAAATCAGTTGCTCTTCATTTGCCTGGGATTGCGAATGGCAGCATGCTTTCGATACCCTCAAGAAGGTACTCTGCAATGCCCTAGTCCTTGCTCTACTGGACCCCAAAGCCAAACATTGCCTGCATGTCGATGCCAACCAATATACGCTGCGCCCTGTCCTCTCCCAGGTGCAAGACAAGGAAGATAAGGTACTGGGATACTTCAGCCGAAAATTGAACGATACAGAGACACGATACCCGGCATATGACCGCCAACTATTGGACATCGGGGATGGCGTATTATATTGGACATTCAAACTATATGGAGATCAGCAGCCATTTTGAGTACACATGGAACTTGCAACCATGTGTTGGATATTCACCAAACCACACCTCACTGTACGACAAATGGATATCCTGCTGGTCTTCCAGAACTTCAACTGGGAAGTCAAGCCTATCCCAGGAGTCTGATACCAGGTGGCGGACGCATTGTCTTGCCACCCAGATTTTCGACAGGAGCTTTGAAATCTAATGGCACTTGAAAATATGGTGGCTGGAGAAACGATTCATGGTATCAAGGCGGGCATGATTGACGACGAATGGTTCGGACCCAGTGCATATATCTTGGGCAACCCGTGTCACCACACATCACTGCCTACAGCATCTGCCAAGGAGCGTATATTATTGCTGTCAGCACAACCTTGCAATTTGGAAGTGAATGGCCTACTGTGGTTACGTGGAGATTTGGAAAGGAATGAGTGGGAACCAAAACTCAGGGGCAAGGCAGAAGGGTGAAGAAGAAAAAAAAACGGCAAAAGAGAAGGAAGTGGAGCCAGAAAATAACACAAGGGCAATGAAGAATGGCGGAGAAGAAGAAATAAGGGTAAAAAAGAAGGAAGCAGTAGAAGTAGCAAATCACGCAAGGGCAAGCAAAAGGGCCATTGAAGAAGAAATCAGGGCAAAATTTTTGAAAGAAGGAGAGGTGGATAAGAGTGCTAAGGGAGGTCGGCTGGGTATCCAAAAGGCGATGCAGTGATGAATCCTCAACAAGGCCGACCATATGCCTGTGGGTGGACACATCGGTGCAAATAGAACATAGTTAAGCAAGAATAACAGATATTTCTGGAAGGAAATGTCGAGCGACACCCGGTGTTAGGTCGCAAGTCGAGACTTATGCCATCAAACGAACCACCGCAGCAGGACACCCATGGGCCACCTGCAACCACATCCTATAGCAAAAGGCCGTTGGCAGAGAATTGGTATTGACATCATCACCGATTATCAACCTGCGGAAATGGCAATGACTGCATTGTAACATTCATCAACCACATGACAAAGAGAGCACAGTGGCGCGCATGTAAGGACATGATCAATGTCCAGCCTTCATGCGCATGTGTATCGACGATCTTGTGTGCCTGAACAGAGTGACTCAGAAGGTGGTATCAGAGGGTAATTTACACGTCCCAGCAGACTACTGGAATGAGGTTGCGAGGATGCTACAGATGTAGTTGATCAAGTCAACACCTTTTCACCCAGAAACGGATCGTCCCTCACAGAATTCAAACAAGACAGTCGTGCATTATTTGCGAGGTTTCGCAATTCAGGCTCTGGCCAATTGTAACATCTGCCACCAATTACCACAGTATCCTTATAATTCTTCCGTACAGTGTTCGACGAAGCAGATACCTTTTGAGCTCAATCTGGGTAATGATCCTTCTTTCCTGCAGGACTCAATTGCAGATCTCCAAAAGCCTAAGGCCAAAGAGTCAGTGGAAACCTTGCAAGGCTGCAAATGTGTTGAACGATTGCCAAGGATTGTGGGAGTCGCCCAGGATGAGCTCTGCCATGCTCAGGATCAACCTGTACATCAGCAAAAACGCATTTTTGTTTATTAAGGTTATTCACTGTTCGGCACGCATGAATTCCGAAACATAATCTTGGCGGTGGTGAAAATGGCACTCAGGGGTGCATCGTTGGGAAGATGTAATGAGATATTCAGAATACATTGATGAATGCTGCATGAACCACGCTAAGCAAAGCGGAAATTGATTTTTCGCCCCTTATACTTGATAATTAAGGACACAAATGCAAATTCCGAACCAAAGTACACTTGTATACAAGTTCTCATTAAACTCAGATCTAGCCTCCGACACTAATTACTAGCTACAATCTTATTTCATCTCTACCACACCATTTGGCCAAAATGCTAAGCGTAGAGCAGCCAGTTGACAGCCAATAATGGACGTACCCCAATGTTCTTGCACCGTCTTAATGTACTCGGCGAGACAAATCGAATAGCCCCATCCACGGGTTAATTGAAGTTGAACTGCAAAAGTTAGATGAATTGCAGGAGCAGGAACAAGAGGAGGAGGAGGAGGAGTAGTAGAGCAGCTGGTCGAGAGCCAATAATGGATGTACCCCAGCATGCTTGCACCGTCTTACTGTACTCGGTGAGACGAATCGAATGGCCCTATCCATGATTGAATCACAGTTGAACTGCAAAGGTTAGATGAATTCAGCAGGAGAAGCAGCAGCGGCAGCAGCAGCAGTCGAGCAGCAAATCAAGAGCCAATAATGACGTACCCCAGCGTCTTCATGTACTCGGCGAGACGAATCGATTGGGCCTATCCACGAGTGAATCAGAGTTGAACTGCAAAGGTTAGATGAATTCAGCAGGAGAAACGGCAGCAGCAGCAGCAGTAGAGCAGCCAGTCGAGAGCCAATAATGGACGTACCCCAGGGTGCTTGCACGGTCTTGATGTACTCGGCGAGACGAATCGAATGGCCCTATCCACGAGTGAATCAGAGTTGAACTGCAAAGGTTAGATGAATTCAGCAGGAGAAGCAGCAGCAGCAGCGGCGGCAGCGGCAGCAGTAGAGCAGCCAGTCGAGAGCCAATAATAGACGTACCTCAGCGTGCTTGCACCGTCATAATGCACTCAGCGAGACAAATCGATTGTCAGGGTGATGGCGATGGTGATGGTGATGGTGATGGTCACACCAGTGCGAATAAAGGGTGGAGCGAGTAAATCTAGAATTCAGCGGTATAAATGGTTGTCAGGGTGATGGCGATGGTGATGGTGATGGTGATGGCGATGGTTATGGTGATGGCGATGGTGATGGCAATGGCAATGGTGATAGCAATGGTGATGGTGATGGTGATGGCGATGGTGATGGTGATGGTGACGGTGATGGTGACACCAGTGAAAATACAGCATGGAGCAAATAATATAATGCTTCAGGGGTGTAAATAGTTGTCAGGGTGATGGTGATGGTGATAGTGATGGTGACAACAGTGCAAAAAGATGGTGCAACGCGCGAAATTAGGCTTCAGGGGTTGAAGGTCAGTGTGAATATCTTCTAAGTCTGAAATCGGCAGGGCCAAATTATACACTGGCTTGGATGGAAACATCAACATGGATCATCCTATTATCAGAAATTTCAAAGTTCAGAAAACCCAATCGGTCTTCTCATGAATGATATCAAGAGTCCAATAACCTAATGTCAGAAAACACGGTCACATATTTCTCGGTCTAACCACCCACAGCCCAGTAACCGATCAAGCAATCAAGCACGTATGCGCCTGAGCAGGGGTTCGTATATACCGTACTCCTAAACCTTATTTTCACCTTCCCACTTCGTCACTGCAACAATGGCCTGAGTGAAGCCCAGAGAACAGGTCGCTGACAGAGACAACGACATCTGGAATGCCAAACAAGCGTATCTTAGTGGTGAATTAACATGCATCCGCACAGCAGCATCAATGTACGGCATTCCCTATGGCACCCTGCAAGACAGTGTCACAGGGGCACAACCCCGGAGTATTGCATATGAGAAGGTGCAGCTGCTCACTCCCGAGGAAGAGAAATCGATTGTGAGATTCTGTGAAGCTCTGGATGCCTGGGGACACCCACTGCAAGGGAAGATGGTTTAGAATTTCGTGCTATCTCTACTACCCCTGCAATGTCGCCTGCGATTGGGCTAACACTGAATTACTCTCTTCCTAAACTGACATCTTGGCGTTACTACCAAGTTTAGTCAGTGCCGGGATCACCAGAGGGCGAATGTGAATCACCCAGTCATTGTGAGAGACTTCTTCCGGAAAGTAAGTTAGTTTCGTATACTTCAATATTTTTGAGTTACAACTGGTATTGCAGCTGGGAAGACGTATTAGAAAGCTCAATGCTCGGCCAGAATATATTTACAATATGGATGAGAAGGGTTTCATGCTTGGTCAGGTATTGAAAGTCAAGGTTATCTGCCATAGAGGCCGAAGGAATCCCTGC
Organism: Trichophaea hybrida; assembly: GCA_015178995.1. Classification (NCBI taxonomy): domain Eukaryota; kingdom Fungi; phylum Ascomycota; class Pezizomycetes; order Pezizales; family Pyronemataceae; genus Trichophaea; species Trichophaea hybrida. Next base: position 255,818 of record WHVE01000096.1, read on the forward strand.
TATATTCAGGATGGAAACCGGGAAATGGTTTCAGTTATTGAGTGTATATCTGAAGCTGGTAAGGTTATACCACCTATGTATATCTATAAGGGTGCATCAGGAAATACGAAAAGTACGTTGCCGAGCTCTCTGACGTTGTCCAGCTTGACAACCAAATGTTTGAATTTGAGTTTCAAAAACTCTGGGCAAGCAAAGCGCTCGACAGCACGTGTTGTCAAGCATTCATGACGAATTCACCACATCTTCATGAACCTAGTTCCATTGTCGCGATCTTCGCCAACTCTTCATGAAGCATTCACCAACTCATCATCAATGCCAAATATCTCCAATAACACAACCATCCTTGTCTATTCCTCATTGATAATTCTACTCATGCAAAAGCTTTGGTTACTTGTCACGAAGCATTCATCAACCATCGCCAACGTTGTTAACCTCTTGCAATTGGGGTTGTAATTCTGAAGTTCACGTTCAACACTTGATTTGTCCATTCATGCCAGTCTCAACTGCGATAATAATATTGTCATGCTTTACAAGCTCGGTAATACGAATGTGAAGACCAACCTTCTAGCTCTTGCAATGCTTGTGCTTTACGTTGTGACGCGTAGCATCTGCTTTATTGAAGCCTTGGTTTCTCACGATACGATGATTCTCAAGATTGCCAAAATCCAAATGCTTCGTTTCAATTTAACCCCATCAAAATCCTCCGAGAACAGTAGTCACAATAACAAGCAGATTACGCGTCGATACGAGCAGGAATGGCAATAACAAGGGAAACAGCAGCTGCAGCGACAGCAAAATAACAAGCAGATTACGCGTCAACATGAGCAATAACAAGAGAAATTTAGCACCAGCAGCAGCAGCATCAACATCAAGAGCAGCAGCATCAACAATAAATACAAGCAGATTATGCATCGACACGAGCAGGAACGACAATAAAAGAAATTCAGCACCAGCAACCGCAGCACCAACAGCAGCAGCGACAGCAAAATAACACACAGATTATGTGCCGATACGAGCAGAAATGACAATATCAAGAGAAATTCAGCACCAGCACCAGCACCAGCAACAGCAACAGCAACAGCTACAGCAACAGCAACAGCAACAGCTACAGCAACAGCAACAGCAACAGCAACAGCAACAGCAACAGCAACAGCAACAGCAACAGCAACAGCAACAGCAACAGCAACAGCAACAGCAACGGCAACGGCAACAGCAGCTATCAAAACTGGTCATCGGCAAGTGAAGGATCAATGTTGTCCTCCGAAAGCATAGCCTGATCGTCTGCAGGGGTATTCTCATCGATCACCACAGTATCAGTGTCACTTGAATTGACGTCAGCGAAACTTGTATTCGGAGTGGTCTCTGCCTGCTGAAAGAGTAAATGCTCAGCCAGCACCGTGCGCTCGTGTATGGGTGCGAATTCCCCGAAAGTGGCAGCAAGGTCCTCAGAGATCCAAGTGAGGAAATCCTCGTCGAGATTGGCGTGGTCGTTCCAGCCGATGATCGGGATGTCGTCTCCGCGCCCGCACCCTTTCAACTTACTGCCAATTGCCACTTGTATATTGGAGATCTTCTTCGCTTGCACTTCTGCCGATGAAGACAGAAAGTCATCTTCCAGACATTTGAAAGCCACTGCCAAACGCGTGTTAGACTCGCTCGTACAATTGAAATGATACATACAAGCAGCTGGGGAAGTAGGTGAGAAGTCTCGAGGAGGTATGTACGTTCCAGTCTTATAAGCCGACAGAGCATGCCAAAGCGCCGTCGCAGCGAGGATAACAAAGGTCGGGTTGATCATTGTGATCATCTGCCTATCGTTATTTCCAAGTTGTCTGGTCCGGCCGCAGTAGGTGCTATGGATAAGCTCCGTTATTTCAGCAGCGGCGAATCGCAAGCGAACGTCTTAATGAAATATCAGCCATCAGTAGAGTAAATTATGCGTCAAATCAAGGGCAACATGCATCGTGACCCGCACGGGGACAGGTGAACCTATCCTTCTCCAAAAGCCAGCCCACATTCCTCGACACATCCGTCTCAGGCTTATCATTCAGCTCATGAAGTGTCTGAATACTCTGTTTCGCCTGATGCGACAATGTACTACGAACCGTAGTGATTTTGGCCAAGCACTATTTGTCAGTAAAGGACCAACGCGTTTGAACGAACCACATACTCTTGCCAATGATTGTTGTGTAGGCTCCATCCCAACATCCCTTGGGCTAATGCTCTTCAAGCCTTCGTGCCACCAGACATGTAGCTGTGCTGTTCGTGTTGCCAGCCCAGCGAATGGGTCCTTGAACAATGTGAAGCGGATGATTGTATTCTTCATCACGTCAAGAATCCTGCCTGGGATGTCGAGGATGCTCGATTGGTCGGTGATTTCAGAGCCTGCAAGAATCCCTGTGATATCGTCAATCATACGTTTGTATGTCATGACTTCTCTGAGCGACTTAGCCGTCTGGTGTGCATGCTTACTATCCTCGGCAGGAGAGCGCTGCTAAGTGAAGAACATCAGCATTATGTCAAATAAATTACTCGTTCGGACAGGGTTCGATTACTTTACGCTTGATAGTTGCCCTTGTCAGAGCACCCTCCTCCACTTTGTCTGTAACTATTAGTACATTGGCACCATTTTGCACCTGTGCGGGTGGAGTCAGATGCTCCTGTGAAGGTCATTTCCCAAGAGATGATGTTGAAGGTGCCAAATATGGGACGATGCGCGGGCTCTCTTCATTGCGACGGGGCGAATCTTTGTACGGATTGGGGATCTCTACTCTCCGTCGTCCGGTTGATGGTTGAGGAGGAGGCAGAGGAGAAGGTGGAAGATCGATTTCGGTTGAATATTCGAGGAATTTGTACTCGTCGTTATCGTGATGGATTCTCCTGGAGCGACGACAGGGGTGAGGAGAGCATGGCTTTCTGAGTATCTTCGTCTTTGTGCCGGTTCCACTCGCTGTGACGAAGCGGTGAAGTTCTCAGCCATTATAAGAGAGCATGAATAAGGGGTGAGGAAAGTGCAAGGATAAAGTGGTAGATTAGGGGTAAAGGCATATACTGAAAGAAGAAGAACTGCTCGTTGAGCTGCAGAATACTCTTGTCCAAAGGGCAGCTTTTGTTATCCATTTCCCTCTGCCAAATATATTGAAATGATATTATCGTTAGTACTAAATAGATAGTCGGTGAGCCGGTTGACGTGGAGCTCAGGCAACCGGAATGTAGCGCATGGTATCCATAGGTTGATTAGATGATATCAGTCCACCAACCGAAACCACTCGGTCAGCCGCAAATCATTGTTAGTTGCATTCCCCCATGAGAATGGTTAGCATTTGGTACGCATGATGTCTTGATAAGTCCAAGAATACACTCATCGCAGCGATGAACTTCTTCATTGAGATAGCAAAGATATTCTGTAGGTATTTTCACTGCCGTGCTATTGCACTTGTACGAAAACTATTAACGTTGCACTTACCTAGCTGACCAATCAGATTGCTTACTTCCAGCCAAGACATGGACGGCCAGTTAAGGGCATGGATAAAAATAGGTCAATATCAAAACCTCCAAATGATGCGAATCTCCATCAATTGCATAAAAAATAGCATGAGTATCAAAAGATTAAAAACACGTGTAATTACAGAATTCCCGCGTTGAACTGAAGAACATTATCCTTTACAAGAAATACAACTGACGCAAAAGCAATAACAGAACAAAGAACAAAACTAAAAACGCGACCAAAAATGACCAAAAACTGCATCTTATTCGTTATCGCTACCACTATCATTCAGTCCAGTCAGAAATAGTTCCCAATGTGTAATCCACTCGTTGAAACAAGCGACCTGCTTTTTCTTTGGCAGAGAAATTGTTCCCGGCAACGAAGTATTTATAATGTAGGGATTATCATTGAGCCGGGTAACCTCCGACTAATCAACATCAGTATTTGTCCTGTCAGCATAAAATCCCATAACCCTTGCCCGAATACATTTCAGCATCTGCTGCTGGCGTATGATACGCTTTTGGATGATGATCTCCATCTTTTTCAGGCTCGCCTGGCTCTATGGGAGAGATCACACTTCTCCTTAAATGCACTATCCTCAACATCTTCATCTTCGTCAATGTCGTACATGGGATATCAGGAGCCTCAGGAAGAAGTGCTGATTGGTCCAAAAAGAGACGATTGCCTGGATCGGTGAATCAGTCCGTGCAGGATCTGATGGGTTGCCCTGGTACACAACATATAGGAGCGGATCAGTCAAACGGCTCCCCGAGCGAGCCACCCACTCAATGCTTGGTCATCATCGAGAATTACCACCTTGTCCTGCCTTGCAGCCTTCAAAACTCCGTCATGCTCTACCGTAACTGCCCTGATGGCCCAAATAGTTCATGTCGAATCAGGGATCAAATGATCCAGTAACTGCGTCAGGTCACTCAAGGAGGTCGACGAACACAAGGAATTCATTGTGACGACGAGGGAATCGTCCTCCCGAGGCCCCTTATAGGTGAAACTCTGACCTTCTTTCTTCTCGGCCATCTTGGGGGAAACGTATGCAACTGTAATTGCAATCAGTGATGAACTTTCAGGTCCTGAAACCATCCCGCGGCTCGTCGGCACTTTTCTTCGGTTGGCGAGTCGGATTCATCGTCATCATCAGCTGACTGCATGTTTGAAAGATCACAAAGAGGGATGAGATTTCATTCAAAGTTTAACGACCCATTTCTTTGACTTTTTAGACAATTCAATGAGGCCTGCCACTCGGGCCGATAGGAGAGCCTCCTGGGTGCAATTGTCAAGGGCGGCCATGAATTGTACGACATCGTCAGTCTGCGCGCCTTTCTTATAACACTGGAATTTCGCCGTGTGCGGAGTCAATTCCTCAATCGTCTGCACCAGATTTTTGAGGAAGTCCATCCATTTTTTGTCTCCCGCGCCTTTCTTACCATCGATTCCTTTTGGAAGGACATAAACTCTGATTTGAGACCTAACTATATTATCTCTCCGGCCAGCACTGGCACCGGTTCCTCCAACAGCAAGCGTCTCCGCAACCCACTCAGCATCCTTATCATGCTAGCCTTGGCCCAATGTTTAATGTTCTTGGGAGCCATCTTGCGAACGAGGAACTTAGCTCTTCGAAAGAGCAACTAATGCGCGGAGAATACTTAAGAAGTTGTGAGATATAAATTTGATTGTGGAGTCAGACGAGAGATTCCAGAGCTCGCGCAGGGAAGTTATGGCTAAGGAGAATGATCGGAAGTATCAGTAAGAGAGAATATGAAGAGCAGGAAGAGAAGGCTGGGAATATGGAGTCATTTCGGGGGAGAGATGGGAGATATATATGTTTGACTGACCACACCCACCAGGCTTCTTCTTGAACGGCTCTAGGATTACGATGTCTTACTTCTAGTTGAACGGCTTCAAGGATTATGGGTATTCGACTGAGACTTTGGTAAAGAGTGAGTTACTCATCACGATGCTCAAGATGCTCGTATAATCTGGTTCACAGTTCTTGGGTTACTTGCCCTTGTATTCTAGAGCAATGACGTAGTTCGGCCTGATGATAGTCGATGCTCCTCTACACTTGACACTATGGTGTATAGTTACCATCATGCTTTCTTTTGAAGTCAGCATCAGAAGAGATGCATATGAGGTACGAATCTATTCGCCCGGCCGAGCAGAATCTTGCTCTCTTACCCTCTTTCAACGCTATGAATCCGCTCAAGTGATATTGTCGTCTAGATATTGTTGTTTGTAGGGAGTTCGTAGGTTCGTGAAGTTTTCTGCGATCGGACCCCTGAGAAAAAGAAAGCAACCAGACCTGACGTTATAAATCACGTGATGCAATTAATTGGTCTTACGTATGATGCTTTCGTTTGACCGAGTCAATTCTTCGACTAGAAACAGAATCCTTTTACTCAGCCTCTGAAGCCTCATTGATATCATGAATTCCCGAATCACGTGCATGTTCTGTGGCCGAGCATACATCTAACTAAAGTTCTTCTTTACACATCTACAAAATGTTCACGGAGAAAGAGTCGGAACGATCGTGCAAAACACGCTTCCAGACGAGGGCTACATCATTGAAGACGGATTTATTATTATACCAGAGCAACATCAGCCCGAGATCGACGTTGACGAGGACGAGGAGCCAAATGCTCCCGACGCAATATCGCCTGAAGCGACGAAGAAAACGATCAACCGTGGACCGAAGCGGTGCAGCCATCAGCTTCCCATTCAACGAACTTCGATCTGAGGGGCTAAATGCTAAGCAACCCGGAAAGCCATTTGACGGTCCGTTTCTTCTACTAGACGAGGAATCAACAGGTGGAGCCCTTTCTCAAGTGAGAGGTAGTATCGATTCGCCGAATGGTAGTTAAGAACCGAATCACCAAGACCGCAGTTGATAGCCTTTTGAAACTTGATGCCTATCAACCTTTTACTTCTTCTCACCTACTCTTCAAAAGAATCGATGACATGACCTATGACCTCGAATGCAAACATGGAAAACCGGCAAGTGTCTTTCACACGTTCGAATGCAGGAGTCCTTCTTTCGTACACCGATTGTTGTATCGCGACCCGATAATTTGCATTGAGTTTCTTCTCCGACAACCGGCTTATAAAGACCATATGACATAGCACCGAAAAAGGAGTATAACGTGGTGGGTGAACGAATCTACTCTGAAGTCCATACGGGAGACTGGTGGTGGAATCAACAGGTGTGTACTTGATTCTGCGCTTTCAGACGCGTAGCTTTTGCGTACAAGCTGACGAAGCATTTGTAGAATTTAAAACCTGTCGGCAGCACTATTATTCCAATTTTCGGTAGCTCTGATCAGACTCACACCAATTATTCTGGCGATAAGAAGGAATGGCCTGTATACCTGAGCTTGGGTAACATTCGGTCATCTGAACGATGCAAGCCAACGAAGAAGTGCTGCGTCATGATAGCGTTTCTTCCGGTTCCACCGAAGCATTCTTTTAAAGGGCCTGGCAAAACCCAGGCATTGAAACAGCAACAGGACTATAATCGAGAGGTTCTACGAAGCATCTTCGAGCTAATATTTACGCGTCTGGACGAAGTATCTGAGCATGGCAGGCATATGTTATGCTCGGATGGATATACACGATTGTGCTTTCCCGTCATATGTGCATGGACGGCTGACTATTCAGAGAATATCAACCTCCACTCAATTCAATCCGGTCATTGTCACGTTTGTGAAGCACCAAAGGCTTCGTTCGGTAGCGCAGCTTCTTCGCCTGCACCTCGGAGAAACTTTGCTGACTACTTCCTGAAATTGATTACCGCAACCAACACAGATGTCGCTCGATCAACAAGAGATGCTGCCCGCCAATACTTGGACGATCGAGGCGTTCGGCAAACTGAAGGAGTCTTCTGGGCCCTTGAGTCACTCGATTGGGTGAGTCTCTTATTATCAGACGTGCTTCACACCATCTATCTCGGCATCTTGAAGCATCTCATGGATGGGGTAATTCCATTTCTTGAACATCACAATCAGATGGACCGATTTAACCGGATTTGGCATCAAATGTCACCTTACCCAGATCTACACATTCACACAGCCATATACTGCAGTTACACAATGGCAAGGCAAGGAGATGAGGCGTTCAGTCGAACGCATCTGCCACTCTTTATATCGAGTCTATTCGAACCAAGCTCGAACAACCGGCAACCATTTAGAGACGCCATTA